>JAVSBV010176090.1:0-13518 GCA_033117975.1 Parotocinclus spilosoma | reverse complement strand
TTGGTGATCCTCTTACCATCTTGGCTTCTGAGAGACACTGACACTCTGAGAAGCTCTTTTTATATCCAATCATGTTGCCAATTGACCTAATTAGTGTTAATTGGTCTTCCAGCTGTTCGTTACATGCTCAATTTCCTTTTTCCAGCCACTGATTGCTACTTGTCCCAACTTTTTTTGAATTTGTTGACACTGTAAAATCTTAAAGCAACATATTTTTCCTATAAAGTGTTATATTTACTCAGATTAAACTTTTGACCTGTTCTATTACGAATAAAATATTGACATTTGCCATCTCCACATCATTGCATTCAGTTTTCATTCAAAATGTGTTTAGTGTCCCAACTTTTTTGGAATCCGCTTTGTATTATAATATATAATAATGGAACTCCTGCTTATGCTTGTAGATCTGCAGCATTGACTGGCTGTAGCTTTGAGGGTGCTCATTGGCTGTTTATCGCCATATTATTATTTATTATTATAATTATTAAGATACTAGTAATAATAATAAGTGAATCTTGCTTGTTAAACTTGCTCGCCAAACGATGTAGACCTGTACTATACAAACATAAGTGTTATTACAAAATGAATCTTTGTTAATATATCTGCCATCCCACAGCGGCATCAGGACATGTGTCCAGAAGAGAGTGTGTACTGTGAGAATAAATGTGGGGCTCGCATGGTGCGCCGGCTGATTACCCAGCATAGCCTGTCTGAATGCCCCAAACGCAAGCTGTCCTGTAAATACTGCAGCAAGGAGTTCCTCTATGACACCATTCAGGTATGTGGACTATGGTTTACTATGGTGATTAAAAAACATCAGTTGATAGAGTAAATGTAAGCTTATAACTAAATGTAATTTTATGAAATAACAATAAAAGCTGATGGAAAACAACATTTGAATTAAGAAACAGATATTTTTCCATAGACCACTCCTATTGTGTAGGTTGTCTGATGTCCCCCTTTCTGATCATTCAGCTACTGCAAATCTTGTCTTTGTACTTGATGACAATTAACAATACCATTAACATGTCTCGACATGTCCCATTATTGGTGCAGTGGGACACGAAAATACTGTAAACTATTATCTATATTTCTGAAACGCAAACTTAATTCAAAAGAAAGGCAAGATTGTCCAGCCATTTCTTTGTTCATGTTTTTTTTTGTTTTACAGTAAAGCATTGTATTAAAGCTTCTTTGCAATTGTTTAAACCAGCAGTCTCAAATAAGGAGGCATAGAGTGAAAACGAGACCCAAATTCATTTGTCAGCTTATATGTTATATTTAGGAATTCAGTTAAATTATAGAACTATTATATTTATAAGAAAAGTTAAATACTGTGGGCATTATTTAGTCCAGTATAAGTGCAGTTACTGAAGGTTCTCATGGCATCTAGCAGGTAATAGTTCTGCTGTCTGGACATCCTCAAGAAAACAGAAGGAGGAGCAAGGGAAATCTGTGCATTTATTGGTCCACTATGACCATGACTGCCAGATCAACTGTAAAAGAATCAGTATTTTTTAGAAGCAAAAAAGCACATTTGGTGTAATGAAATAGTGACCAGTGCCTTGCTTAATACAAAAATCTCATAAATTTGAATAAATGGTTTATATTAATGCTTTCATTTTTCTCAAAGTTTCAGAAACAAAAAAATATATGAATAGCCTTTTAGTCTAGGACATAATTTCCATTTCTAAAAATGTTAATTGCTTAAATTATTTTCACTTATGTTACTTAACATAACACATTTTTTATACTTAAAGTATCAAAATTTTCCTTATTTAAAGTATCTAAATTGTCCTTACTTAAAATATCAAATTTTCTATTCTCAAAACATCAAAAATGTTGTTACTTAATAAGCTTACATTACTTCTGAATTTTTCCTACCTCATTGTGGCATTGTCAAATCCCTTGGCTACTTCCAAAGATGAAAGCATAATACTAAATTGATTTGTGGGCCTTCACTGTTTATGCTGTGGTGTTCTATGCAGTCCTTCATTCAGGGTTAGGGCTGTCAAAATAAAACAGAAAGTTGACTGATCATTCAATTTCATGAGAAAATTGTGTATTTGAACATAGACACCCCTATTCAAATAACTGCACCTTCAAGCACTTATATTTTTTGAAAGTAACATAGCAGGAACAGAGGAGCATAGTTTGGAAAAAAGTCCTGAAGAGACCAAGTCTTTTGGAATGGCAAAATGATGTTCAGAATGTTTCTACATAATGTTCTGTACAGCATAACTCACATATAAAGCTTATTTTTGATTGCTCAGGATGACTTTTTTTTTTAGCTCACTACTTGTTATTTAAATACCTCAGACGTCACAGCAGGAATTTGGATAGCATGAGTTAAGATTTCAGAAGTACAGGCATACTTGTTACTTTGTTTTTTAGTGTTTTGTGTACATGTAATTAGGATCACCCCATTAACATCTTCCCCTTCCTAAAATAGCACCACCAAAACCAGTGTCCACGGTTTCCAGTGCAGTGTCCCAACAAGTGTGGCACAGCTGGCATCACCCGAGAAGAGTTGATGACTCACGTTAAGGAAAGCTGTGGGACCTCCATGGTGCTGTGTCCATTTAAAGAAGCTGGATGCAAATATAGAGTATGTTCTTTTCCATAATACAATACTGTTGTTCCAGGTATAATATGGTTTGCTTCACAGAAACTTCTTGACACCTGTTTTCTGTAGTTACTTGTCTTACACAAGCAGTTCTTGATGACCCATGGTGATTTGAATCATGTTCCAGTTTTACATGCAGTTGAGTTTATATATGTAATTTAGGATTATCAAATGCCATGGTTATAAAGGAGCTTGGGTCTGATTTTTTTTCTGATGTATAGGAGTCTAAATACTTTCCACACCCACTGTAAATCTGACCTGACTGGACAAAAAATAAAATAAAAAAACATTTTATGGTCTCAAGCCTGTGTCCAAGTTCTTAAAGATAACGGAGGAAGATAATTGACAAGAGCAAGTTTTTTTTAAATGTGCTGTATGTTCAATTCCTTTATATTCAAAACCAAACCTTTCAATGTAATAATGTGGTGCTCAGGACTTTCTGATTGGGCCTCCTCCCTGTTATTTGCAGATTGAACAGGCTCACTGCTGTGTGCATGTATCTCATTTTGTCACCCAACCCTAAAATTAACATGGCCTTATAATTACTAACTGAATAAACATCCAGGAAAGGTCCCCCAACTAGTTATGCTCCCTCAGACAGCCAACTGGTTCGGCATGTGATGTCCAGCTGTCCAGATTGGTCCTCGCAGTGGTGGTGTATTAAATGTTCAAAATAAATTAACAAAGTACAGTCGATTCCAGTTAATCGGACCACATCGGGACGCGATCGTTTTAGTCCTAATAACCGGCTGGTCTAATTAAACGAACATACCCTATTTTACAAGGCTGGTCCGATAAAATGGCTGGTCCGACAAAATGAACATGCCCTATGTTAAATGTTTATTAAACCTTTATTGTGCGATATACACACAAAGCAAACATACAAACAAGAACTACTGTTGCTTACGAACTTTCATTCAAAAAGTTTTTTGAAACGATCTACAATACAATACAATGTATGGGTACTCAGCATGCGAAGCATAATACTGTAATAATACCAACTAAATTGCAGTCAACGTTTGAAGAATTTATCCAGTGTGACTTGACGGACTGCACTTGAACAAAATAAAGAAAGTGATGGGCGTGTTCACCTCCCGCTAGTTTTGCTCTTTTCTTTTCAGATTTCCTGACCTTTGATAAAAGCATAAATTCTCCCGGGGATCCCAAAAATCTGATCCGCTTTGCATCCGCTAGGTGGCGACTTGTGGCTCACATTCTTTGGTCCAATTAAGCGTAATTTTGGTCCAAATAAGCGAATAACACTACACGTATATAATAGGATTTGTTTCGGTACTTTAGGATTTAATCCGAATAAGCGGCTAATCCCATTAACCGGATTCGACTGTATATGTTCAAAATAAATGTTTTTCAAAAGAAGCAAGTTACCTTTTAAAATACTAAAATCCTCCTGTCTTTTCTTCTTACTGCTAGTGTTCTAAGCCTGCAGTTTCCCATCACCTGGAGGAGTCCCTTCACTCTCACCTCTCCCTGCTCTGCGGCCAGGTCAATCGACAGAGGCTTGAGCTGAGGGAGCTGCGACGCCGCGTGGAGGAGCTTTCTGGAAGCCAGGACGGAACTCTCCTGTGGAAAATCTCAAATTACAGCCGTTACCTCCAAGAGGCTAGAAATGGATCCAATGGCAGTGCTGAGCTCTTCAGCCCAGCCTTCTACTCTCATCACTATGGTTACCGTCTTCAGGTCTCTGCCTTCCCCAATGGGAATGGCAGTGGTGAGGCTTCACACCTGTCTGTCTACATCAGAGTGCTACCTGGAGAGTACGATGGCCTGCTGGAGTGGCCGTTCCCTTACCGTGTCACCTTCTCTCTGCTGGACCAGTGTGACCCAGCCCTCTCTAAACCTCAGCATGTCACAGAGTGCTTCAGTCCGGATCCCTCATGGCCCAACTTCCAGAGACCTCGGCCTGGAGCAGTGGGGAGTGTGCGCTTAGGATGCCTGGATGAGAGCATGCTTGGCTTCGGCTACCCTAAATTTATCTCGCACGAGCAAATGATGAAAAGGAACTACATCAGAGACAACGCTATCTTCATCAAAGCCTCCATAGATGTGGTGCAGAAGATAATCACCTGAGCTAGACATGGTCCTGTTAGCATTAGTGTGTAACTTGTTTTTACTCCAGCGTGCCTAAATGTGGTCATGAAAAATAGTGGAATGGCAGAAAGCAAGAAAGGGATGGAAAGGTTAGCAAATGTTTGGGGCACACCTGTACAAATGACATGTTTGAGTTTCTAAATAAGAATCAGACAACATTTCTACAACGCTAACTTGATTTCTTGTCATTGTAGTATGCGCCGTTTAACAGCTGCCTTACATTCTGCAAAACAGCATGTTGACCAAAATATACTGCTCAAAAAAATAAAGGGAACACTTGGAGTTACATTGTGTTGTTTAAGTGTTCCCTTTATTTTCTGAGCAGTGTAGACAGTCACATACCATTTTGTGCATTAACATTCAGTCTTCTTAGCCTACTGTAATGTAAATATAAAGGGTATTTTCACAATTCAAAAAACTGCATGCAAATTATACATAAATGCATCAGAGACACTGCTAAAACACTAGTGGGACACTATCATTTACACAGCATTCCCAGTGATAATTCACAACAGTTGTAGAAAATAAAGTAATGCACTGTTATGATACTGTGTAGGGGAAAGCTATGAAATGATGGTCCTGATACTTTTGGTTAATGAAAGCCAAAAAGCATGAAGATAAAGCAGTCCAAATAAGACAAAAGATCAGTTAGATGACTGGGACTCAACAAGTCAATGTGAACCTGTTCTTTGGCTATAAGTGAGATATATGAGGTATTTAAAGGTAGTGGGAGATAAATAAGGAAGTACTACTTACAATAGGACAGACATATACACTTTTAAACCTTTACAATGTACTGCTTGTTACAATTAAGTAGTCAACACAAACACAAGTAACTTACACAAAAAAGCATCTATACACACCAATCGAGTTAGATTAGTCTCTAATACAAACATGGATTGCACGAGCAAGAAAATACACAACCGGTAAAATAATTTTACGAACACACACACACACACACACACACACACACACATGACATACCTCTGATTATTAACTCCTGCCTCTGTTCGTGGATCCACAGCATCGATTGGCTGTTGAAGTGACTAGCTGTTTAGGGCCGTAACATCCAGATTTAGAATGCAGATTTTTATTTCCTATTATAATTTGTTAAAGTTAAAGTGAATGGTCACTTATCGGATGGTTGTAAAACATACTGGGTAAAATGACACAACAAATTGGCATGCGCAAAAGTTTTTTTGGGCATCCCTACAGATGATAGACACAGATGATGGACCACTAGGGTTTTGTTGTCAGGACTGGTTTAAAACAATGTATATTATTTTAGAGTAGCAATGTAAATTGATCAATCGTACCTTTGATATTTTGTATAAGAATGTAAGTGATCATGGTGATAGATATATAGTAGTTAAGTTAGTAAAAACAAGAAACTTTTAATATGAAGCTATTAATCATGTTTAATGACATAAGGTTGTTGTGTATAAACTAATGTTCAATCTTCAAATTTAGATTCTTCCAAGGGGTTAGTCCAATTATTTGCAGTATGTATTTTAAATGAACAAGCAGCATTACTGAGTGTCAGGTAAAAATGTGAAACAAAGTGCTGCTTTCAGAATTACACTGCTCACACAAATGAGGGGATATTTTAATATGGGATATTTTATCCCCTTATTTCATGAGCAGTACAGTAAATCCCAGTCTTAAGCTCTCAGGCTGGATGTGGCAGCCCTTGGACTTACACATGTTGTGTAACAGGGATGAGAAATGACTAATGATGACTAATGATACTATCATTAATAAGTACTTTAATTTTCACATTAACACTAATTAATGCTGATAGTTCAGTCATATGTTACACTATTATATGACATACATGACCCCATGACTGGACTCTTAATTGTGTCATTGAATGGTTTAGTCAGAGGAATTAGCAGCATCATGCTCTTTTTATCATGTGAAGCAAACAGGCATGAATTTCCCGTAGACATACGGGATTACATTGTAGAAGTAAAAAGTTAAAAGGGTGTAAATGGCTCCAAGCACCGTTACACTTTCATAGGTTTCCGCCTCCCCAAAAAGCCTCTGTTTTGCCAGTCTTGGTGGCCGGGGGGGTCCGTTTATGAGTGACCCATCAAAGCCCTGTAATGAACCAGTACCATATTCAGGGTGCATGCTGGTCTGTTCCCTGTGAATCTGAATGTTTTTATTGTGATTTTATGTAGTAATGTTTGCAGTTGTTACTGGTACAAAGGCTGAGATCATTACAAAATCAAATCTATTCTAATACCTTTTATGTATTGCAAAGGTGTGTCTATTCTATACTGTTAATGTTCAGATTAGAACTAATACAGATCTTTTCTCCTCTGCTCTATATCATTGTGGGTCTGATTCACAAAGCTAAGTGGCAGATCAAGGATTGCGTTTATTTTCAGGTTTGACGTTTTATGAATGTTTTTTTATGAGAATATATTAAACACTTTTAATTGTTTCAAATTGGATTCATTCATTATACCATTAAAAATATTTAAATGCATATTTTAGCAAATACACATTTGTATACATTTTTTTATAAATGACACTAATTTGGACATGCAAAAGTATAGACACTTTCTTTCTGAGTGGTTTATTAGTATTTTCAGAAATACAGTGCCTCCAGAAAATCATTCTCATTTGAAAAAGTTACTTTGTGTGTGTACAGTTACTTAGAGCCTAAAATCTCCCACTAAAATGGATTTTTTTTACATGGTCATGTTTTATATTTATTTTGTACCACTAAAGGTTTTTGTTTAACTTTTAACAGAAGACTAAACTGTAATATTAGGACTAGAATCTTGTTGATTTAATACTTTGCAATAATGATTATGTCTTTTGGATATACAGTACCAGCTTTTTACAATGAGGCTGAAGTTTAGCTACTTATTCACCACAGATGTAACTGAGGGTGCGTTCAACGATTCTGTATTTTATGTGCAGATGTGGTTTTGCAGACTTCCAGTCGTAAGGACGATGGAATTGGAACCTGCTATGTTAAATCACCACTGTGACTGTAAAGTATAAGACTTAGGTAATAAAATATGTAATTTATAAAAAAAAAATTTATGTGAGTTTATTTCAACTGTATTTCATTGCAAGTAGAATGCCTAACACATATTTCAGTTTTATATTATATATACTCTTTGATCTTAATGTACATTGCTCTTGGGTGACTTTAAAGGTGCTCTGAATTAATAAAAATACACTAACAACAATAATAATAATGAATGGATTATTCTTGTTCATTTTTTATTGTTATTCTTGTATCTAGGCTTATAATTATTATTATTGTTATTATTATTATTATTATTATTATTATTATTATTATCTTATTATTATTAAGCCTGTTTTTAGTCTGGCCCAAAGTGCTTTACCATTTTAAAAACAACTGGCAACCTTGATTAATGAGCATCACTGTAAATGAATAGGAGGATAATATTCCAGAGTGTTATTAATGATTTTAATCAATATGGGCCAGACTTAAAACAGGTTTTTCTTCTTACAGTTATGGACTATAAGTATGTAAGAGATATGTAATTTACCTGGCCCACAGTGATTAAAGTACAGAAAACTACACATAAAATACAGAATCGTTGAACGCACCTTCTCAGTTGCAGCTGTGGCGAATAAGTAGCTAACTTCATCCTTGTCTTTTCACCCCTAGTTTGGGAAATGTTTGCCCATTCTTCCTTATACAATTGTTCAGTTATGGTCAGATTTATGTTGAGTGGCAATAGACTACTCTCTTCCAAACACATCTTCTACTTCTTAATAACTGTACACAGTGATGGTTTATGCTCATGTGCAACGTGCTTTCCCACAGCTTTATCCCAGTCCCCTTTTGAGAGTACCTTATCAGCCATAGACACCTGGAATCATGTTGGAACAGTCAAGCTTTTTACTAAGGGAATTCAAACTACTACAATTAATATGGAATAGAGGCCAAATAGCTTAGCGTGTGTCCTATAACGTGATTGGTTGTACTTAAACAGGCCTATTTATAATGGTTCCTTTCAAGGGGTTGATGACTTTCCAAACTAGGTATTGTACTATTTACATTTTAAAAATTAATTTGATTGTTTCATGTTATTTTCACTTTGACTTGAGGAGTATAATGTGCAAACAGACAGAAAGCTGGTAGTTTTAATTAAATTAATTAAACTTTCAGAGTGTAATGTGACAAAAGGTAAGAGTTCGGATTTCTATAAGTATTGTATGTAATGTTAACATTCGATCCTGTGCTCGTTTTGATTTTAGTGATCTACTTGCAGAAAGCCTCCAGAAGCCTTGCTTTGCATAAAACTGCTACCAGAGGTCGTACCTATTGCTTCACCTTGTGCATATAGACTGTACAGCCAAAACAATGTAGACAACCCATAGTACTGTAAGTGTGCATGCCCTACGATGCATTAACGACCTGTCTAGAATTGATCCTGCCTTGTGCCCTATGCCCAGAGATCCTGTTCAGGATTTAAGTGGATAAGAAAGTTCGCAAATGCATATATGAGCAGTTCCTACCATGCGACTGCTGCAAACTTTTATTAAAAACAGGAGCTTTCTTCTTTGTAGACCGTTTACACAGTGGTGGACAGGTGTTTTGTTTTTGCCTTAGGAGACCACTCGCCAATAATAACATAGTGCCACAAATATTATCACCCAAACTCTTTTAGGAGTTGATGTACAAAAATGTAAGTGTACACATAAAGAACTGCACAAGCACACTAGTGGATTCCATGGGGAGAAAAGATGACATACCTGCATGATTATTCAGGTTAGCAATATGGGGTGAGATTTTGAGCTTTTTATCCTATGGTCCAAAGTTAGTACACGACCTTAAGAGACTAGAATACCTGACCTGGAGTTAGTACATTTATAATCAATTCTAATTATCTGGTTAGTTCTTTCATATTGTTGAACTTTTTTTATTCAGAATAGAACACAAATCAAAAGTTTAAACTGAGAGAATGTATCATTTTAAGGGGAAAAAAATGTTGTTTCCAAATTTCATGGTGTCAACAAATCCCAAAAAAGTTGGGACAAGGCCATTTTGACCACTGTGTGGCATCCCCCCTTCTTCTTACAACACTCAACAGACGTCTGGGGACAGAGGAGACCAGTTTCTCAAGTTTAGAAATAGGAAAGCTCTCCCATTCATGTCTAATACAGGCCTCTAACTGGTCAATCGTCTTGGGCCTTCTTTGTCGCACCTTCCTCTTTATGTTGCGCCAAATGATCAATTTCCTTTTTCCAGCCACTTATTGCTACTTGTCCCAACTTATTTGGGATTTGTTGACACTGTGAAATTTTGAAGGAACATATTTTTCCTTTAAAATGTTACATTTACTCAGATTGAACTTTCGATCTGTCGTCTATGTTCTATTACGAATAAAATATTAGATGTTGGCACCATCATTGCATTCAGTTTTTATTCACAATTTGTTTAGTGTCCCAACTTTTTTGGAATTCGCTTTGTGTATATATATATATATATATATATACTGCTCACAAAAACGAGAGGATATCTCTAAATAAAATAATAAAAAATATCCCCTTCTTTTTTTGGGAGCAGTGTATATTGCACCAACATTCTTCAGCATTGCATGGATTTCAGATTAAACATTTATTTTGCATCTATTACAGAGATATCTTCTCCCAGAGCGTGCCTTAATCCACTGACTCTGGTACTGTGCTTTTAACAAAACGCTGATCCAGGATCAGATTTATTCCTGTTCTTACTAATTGGAATACCATAGGTTTTTTTTGTAACTTACCCTCATTTGTTCTGGTCTCTGCTAACAGGGCGTAGCTTCGATTGGAAACTCGGCTGGACCTCAACTCCATCAGACGTTGAGAATTTGCGCTGGAATGGCAAACGTGAGCCAGGGCTTGTTGTCTAACTTGATGGATTTATCCATAGCGATTCGATTATTCGATTTTCTTTAAATGCTCTTCCAAATGTTCTTTTTGGTTTCAATAGACCCTCTTTTATGAACCTTTGCTTTCTTTTTCTCTTTTTTAGTTTCATCTTAGTTTAGTTTAATTTTACTTTTATCATCTAGGAGCACTTTGGATCTTGGTCCTAAAGGGTTAGGGAGTTTTTCCTTTCCGTTGTCACCTTAGGTTTGCTTAATTAGAGTGACGCTAAGTTGCACATCCTATATTACCCCGCAATTTAAATAAATGACCAGGTCTAGGATTGTAAACAAAATGTTCCAGTGTAGCTTCAACAAATGTATATGAAACGACCAGGGGAAATAAATCCTTTTTTAATCCTGGTAGGACGATCTCTTGGAATTTTTTATGCCATTAAATCCGAACCAAATTTCAGACTTTAAACATGGGCACCCTCATAAGTTACCAGTCCAGTTGAGGGGCGATGATGCCCCAAACAAAGTAGACCAATCGCCATAAAACCCAAAACAAGTATAAAGGTCACGATCTTATTGACATATTGTGTATAAATCGAATTTTGGCACGTCTTATCACCCATAGACCGTCCCAGTGATAAGAAAATGTTTGCCTTTTGTGGCCATAAGGTCTCATATTTATCATTTAATACCATATCATGTCTAAATGTCAAGGCAGGAAGGCCTCTAGTGGCTTGGAGGTGAAATGCCCCAGACACCAATTAAAAATCAGCTACAATAATATCTGAATCCAGCCGAGTAAATGAGGGATGTTTTAAAACAGCATCCCATCCATGCATTATGCATTTCTGTTTAACGTTTACTCGGCTGACCAGGGCGAGGACCACCTAGCAGCCGAGATCTCCGATTGGCGAACGTTGTTGCTGAGCCCCGAATCCCAGGACGGTCGTTCTCGAGGCGGTTTGGCCACGGCGTTCGTGGAAACTAAGTGCAGCGATTTTAATGAGTGCTGTCCATTTAAATTCAGCAATTTAACCCTGGGGATTCGCTGTGTATAAACTCGCTTCTCTCCAAGAGCCCCGGAGTGGAATCAAAGGGATATTATTAGTCACACATCCGCGAGCACTCACCCAGTGTAACGTTTCCTGGAGTTTTCAGCTCTGCTATTCAAAGATTTCTTCTCATCTCTCCGAGGTGCCACTTCCAGTGGCTGAAAAAGAGACGGACTCTGAAAACCGTGGCTTTTTATTAATGGTTCCTTGCCGCACTTCCTGAGAGGTAAAATGCCGCGGAAGGAATAAATGGAGGACTCGAGGCGTTCAGGCTGGTTCATGTGCTTGCAAAGTGTTTTCTGCATGGTAAATATGAGTGAGTGAGTAGCTCACGGTTATTGTCACAAGTGGCAACAGAGACAAACAGACTCCCAGAATTCCTGAAAAACCCATCAGGAATACTGGCTGTTCTGAACACAATACACATTTACTCAATGGGTGATTCTCGACGCCTCTTCTGGACAAAGCTTTTTGCACAGTAACATTTTAAGTGGCATCTGTGACTGTACCTCCGTACTGCAGCGCGTAAAATAGGTTTGCTAAAATAATCCCGTGCTCATGTGGGGTTCTATCAGGTGCTGACAAATGACAGTTCGTAATGCAGTACCGTTTTATGGATCCGCATGCACAAATCCCTTCAGATTCCTTGAACGGTTTGCAGTTATTTCTCACGTGCTTGCTGGAACTGGAGATCCTTTGGCCGTTTTTGTTCCTCTAAGACACTGCTTTTGTTACCTGCTGATATCACATCATGCAATGTTTAAAAACTCATTATTATTATTATTATTATTAGTATTATTATTATTATATAAATTCATCGTACCCCATTTATTGGAAAGTTACCATAAGACCGCCACCCCCCCCAAAAAAAGAAAACAAATTTTTATTCGAACCAACCTACGGCTTGGCAAATGGATAGATTAACGACCCCCCATGTTTTACTAACAAACCCTTAAAAAAAAACCCTATAGGTAAATTGGGATATTAAATGTTTTCAGAATTCATGTGTCAGCATACACCGTGAACCCGTGACTCAAACGTGGGTTTGGTCCGCCAAAAGTTAGAACTCTTAATTTTGCCGTTGGGCACCGAATGTTTGAAAGTGACTGAGATCGTCCTTAGGCGCTGTACGATTGTACGACGTCTCCCAGAACATGGTGGCAGTGGCCCTGAACACGGCCTGTTCTGTAACATCATTGCCAGCCATGTTCCAGCTAATCACGGCCGACAGCCTCCTTGATTAGTCCGACTTGGCCAGATGGCCTCGGGACACCAAAGCCCTCGCAGCACGCTGGCATCGTCTAGCTTATCTCGTTTCATTCACTCCAGCGCTTTATCGCTCTCGCTCATGCTGCATTGTACATTCTCTTTCTTACTAAACTCCACCGACCGAATGTAGGGCTGGAATTTAAGATCCTTTTTTATTAGAGTGATGGTTATCATCAAGTGATACCTTACAGTCGAATCCAGTCGAATGGGACCAGCCGCTTATTCGGACCAAATCCTAAAGTACCGACACAAATCCTATTACATACGTGTAATGTTATTCGCTTATTTGGACCAAAATTCCGCTTAATTGGACCAAAAAACGAGAGCGCGAATAAGAAAAAGAAGCCGCATGTCGCCACTTAGGGCGGATACAAAGCAGAGCAGCGAGATATGGGAGGAGTTTTGGGATCCCCGGGAGAATTTATTTTTATCAAAGGTCAGGAAATCCGAAAAGTTGTGTTGACAAGAGCAAAAGCAGCGGGAGGTGACCACGCCCACCCCTTTCTCGATTCTGTTCGAGTGCGGTCCGTCAAGAGAACGCGTCAGATCCCACTGGATAAGTTCTTCAAACGTTGACTGGAATTGAGTAAGAACTTGTTTT
>JAVSBV010176069.1:0-13520 GCA_033117975.1 Parotocinclus spilosoma | reverse complement strand
GTGTGTGTGTGTGTGTGTGTGTGTGTGTGTGTGTGTGTGTGTGTGTGTGAGAGAGAGAGAGAGAGAGAGAGAGACGATGTGTGTTTACTGCGCCCTGGACCAAATCACTACACCCTTGTATCAGTACGCCTGGACCAGTCAACCTACTCTTCTGTCACTCAGGTTTCCTATGTATTGAGAAAAGACAGAGAACACAGCATTCTAAGAACTATAATCACCCCCAGTCCCTGCAATGTGAGGGGGTACACAGGAAGAACTATGAAAAAGTTCATCTGGGGCAAAAGAGCTTATTGATTGTATCAGAGTGAGGGGAGACAAGGCAGGAACTCAAGTTGGCCTAAACTTGTGAAGAATGCATAAGTAATTATATTCTTAAGAAAATATTCTAGTATTTCTTCTGTCTTTGATAAATCCACCATGAAATACCTTGCTGTATACTGTTACACTTATGGACACCTGGCAATCAGGAAGTAGGAATTACCGTGACCTCAGTACAATTTTCGTGACGAGGACGGTTAGGGTCACGTTATGGAGAACAATTTACAAGTGAACCACTTAGAATAACCCTAGGTCGTCTTGAAAGGATGAATCAGTCTAAATCCCTGTGTCGGAGCTGCAAGAACGACAGATGGTGTGAGATTTTGTCAATAATCTTCGACCACGGGTGCGAGAGTGAAAGTGGTTGCTGGTGAAGTAGCAGAGTTCACTCCAGGTTTTTTGCTAAAAGTCTAACTAGACTCTGCATTTGCCTCTCGCTGTGCCCTCCTCTGCCTCGGCCCCGTCTTGGACCAGTTAATGACATCGACCCCACTGAGCCTTTGTGAACCTGTCCCCAGGGGCGGCCACAAACTCCGACCCGACGTCAGTCCTCCTACACACTTCGCTCTGACGCAAAACAGCTATTTCGCTTGCCGCTGAGCCTCCGCCGCCGTACTGTGCTCTTTTCTTCTGAGCTTTTATTGCTGTGGCTAATGGCTGCAGAATGGCTCAGAAACACTGCTGCTTTTTCGCTCAGTTTTAGGTCCTAGAAGACACCATGGTGAGGCGGTAATGACAGGGGAGGGAATGAGGTAAGAGACAGATCATGGAATGGAATTAGACAGCTTTGTTATTTCTGATAACATGGGTATGAACAAGCAGGCTTTTAATAACAAATGAGTCTGACCTCCACACCTTAACAGCCTAACTGGCATTTGATTAGCCGGTCACGCCCTCTGACTGGAGGCTTCCCAACTGCTGAGGACGGAGTTCCGCTTTCCTGGCCGTACCCAGAAACCATATCGATTGATAGCACCGAGACCACAAGCATTAATATTCAAATGTAGGGAAATGGAGCCAGGACAATCAGCATCACCACAGGCAATTTGCATAAATGTGTGGTGTTGTTAGGACACACACACACACACACACACACAAACACACACACACACACACACACACAATGCTTGCAAGCATCATGTGCAAATGACCCCAGAGATCACACCTGCGTGGTGTTTATGTGCTTGCCGTAGCAGATAAGGAAGCAGATAAGAAACTGCTACTGATTCTTGAGATGTTCAGCTGTTAACAGACACAGAAACAGAGAAATGCATGGCGGGTTTAAGTGAAACTCGTTGTTACTGTGTAACATCATATAGCAAGTTTATTAAAGGTGTCGACCACATCATGCAAAACCTCTGAAGCAAGTTTGCATATGGAAAATCCAAAGGAGAAACAAAACATTTTGCACTACATTTATGTACCATCAGGATGGCACAATGGCACAGTGGTTAACACGGTCACGTTCTCACCATAACGACCTGGGTTTGATCAGGGGAACTGGGTTAACCCATGTTATCATCACGTCAACTTTGACGGCTACATCCATGACAAGATGGCCTCTTCAGACACACGCACGCACTCGCACACTCTCACATGCACGCACAGACTTGCACGCCTGCGCCTTCCTGTTTGTAAGAGTGATGAACTTCAGCTCACTGGAATTATTAGGCTGGTCCATTAATAGCTTCATCTTCCAAATGTAAAGTCTTTTACTTGTATAATTATATACCTTGTTGCTTGGTTACCTGCGTGAGTAGCATTGTAATAATTTTTGGTCAGAGTGCCATCCAAAAGAACATCTCTCATCCAATTAAATGACAGGGTTGGAACTAACTGTGGTATGAATTGACCTGTACTATGTTTTTCTTCCAAAACGTTTTGGATTGCATTCCCACAGTGGTCGGGTCCACTGCTAATCGTCACCCAAACTAGCACACTTTTTTTTTTTTTATCCTTTTAGAATTGTTACAGTATAGAAATCTTGTACATATTTATGTTGCTCCAGTTTAATGGCATACTTGTCAACAGCTCATTTGGCAACAAGAGTAAGTCTTTACTTAATTTAGTGATTAACTGCAGTATTTCTTCTGCTTTTGTAACTGTAC
This sequence comes from Parotocinclus spilosoma, assembly GCA_033117975.1. Lineage (NCBI taxonomy): Eukaryota > Metazoa > Chordata > Actinopteri > Siluriformes > Loricariidae > Parotocinclus > Parotocinclus spilosoma. The sequence continues at coordinate 11,094 of JAVSBV010176069.1, read as the reverse complement.
TGAAAAAATATGCTCCTGTAAAGCTAATGTAGCAGCCTCAGATTTGAGCAGTAACACACATTTAATGACAGTGCACAATTTATACTGAAAGCCATCTTTATGATACTTTATTACAATTCTCTTAGGAGATCACACCAGGTGGAGACCAGCATGGGGATCATGAACTACAGCCCTAACCACTTCATCTGACATCAGGTCAACAGGTCAAGTGTGGTAGTGTGAGTGAGGTTTGGCTCCTGATAGTTAGGCCCTGTCTCTCAATGACCCTGAACAGGACTAAGTGAGTACAGAAATGAATGAACTGGTGTCTACCTAAAAATGAGTGACACTAACGCTAAAGCCGACAAGCTTAGTCATTTGATAAATAACGTCACTTAGTCGTGCTCCGCAGGAGCGTTTTATTTGATGACAGAGACACTTGAAAGATTAAACGAACAAACCAGTGGCGAGACGCCAATGTTAGCCGTCTGTTTGACCTTCTAGTCCAGATATTCTGTTTGGATCAAGACGAGGACAAGTTCCAAATCGTTCCAGAACATTCAATGCATTTTTTGATAACAACCAAATCAGACATCACTTTTAATTACTAATAGTACTAGGACTTAAAATGATGATTGATTTTTCTATTTTTGTTATGCTGCCACTTATGCATCATTATTCCCCATTTTATTTTGTCATTTATTTTCACGTTTCTATCTTGCCATTCCAGGTCAAACTTGTGCGAGTTTTAAGGCTTATGGAGAATGTGTGCGTAGGTGTAAGCGTCCGGACATCGGTAATGAGAGGGCCAGCAGGGGTCACTGTTGCAGACTACTAAAGGGAAGATTCTGCATGTACCTTAGTGTCACCCACTGATCTGGCCTTAAGCTATCAATATGGATCATCAATATAGAGCACATTTTACAATGGAGCATTGTCTCAAATCAGCTTTACAATCTTATATGATCTTAAAAGGCCAATCCCAAATTAAGCAAGCCTGAGGCGATCAGCGGCAAGGAAAAACTCCCTGAAAGTAGAAGAAAGAAACCTTGGGAGGACCAAGACTCAAAATGGCACTTCATCCTCCATGGGTGGCCTAGATGTGGGTGTAGACCAATAGAGGTCTTCACACCACACAAACCATTGTTTGACACCAGATACTGAAAAAAGCTAAAAACTTAAGGAAAAGAAGTTCAACACTGTTACTTGAATTAATTAACATTTCCTGCGCTCCACCATTTCTCAAGAAAGACTAAATGGCTTAACAATGATCTCCACTGAGCAGAGCGTCTGTAGATCATTAAACATGGAGGATATAATCAAGACTTTTACTAAAACCAGAACCAGGACGGTTCAATTCAGACTGCAGTAAAAGGATAAAGATTGCACATATTATGTAAATATTGTATTTTGCTAATTTTTGATTAAGGTCCTCAGAAATAACTTTGCTCGGGGCCCCAGAAATACACAATCCACCACTGCTGACGTTGAGAATTAAGTCGCTGACATTGCTCGACATGACTTGACTATGAAAATATTTGTGTATTTGCATAAACTCGAGAGAAGCTCGCTTTTATCCAAGCCCTTAGGATAACAGGGTTGGCAAAACACACGTGTACACATTAAGAATTCTCTTTAGAAAGAGCAAGATGGCAACACCGATAACACTCTGAACGACTCATCTGGAATGTAAGGCAAGAGATCAAACACGCATGTCGACACAACTCTTCAGCAGAGCTCGTCTTCACCTCCTGCATGTTAAACACGGTGGAGAACTTCAGAGGCTCAGCCCATCTTTTATCAAACCAACTCAACTAACATGGCCTAAAGATGAAGCCAGTGGTTAAATCCACAATTTCTTTTAATGTCTAATTCATGCCCAGAGCGTGAAGTGACCACTGCAAAGACTGCACCATAAAATCAGAAAACAGACAGAGATACAATACTGGGCAAAAGTCTTAGGACACCAATAGATATACCATTATATTAGCAATGGTATAATGACCATGTATACCTATAATTTTATCCCAATCTCGTTATAAAAATACAACCTAAAAATACAGGACATTTGTATGCAATATTTAAACTGGGAAACATGGAAAAAGGCTACAGAGTGGCAAGGATTTGGGGTCATTAATATGAATAAAATAATACATTTTATTTATGAGCACCTTTAACAGAATGTGTTTGATCAAAAGTGGTATTTTTGGAAGGGTAGCAGCCAAGAATCCTCGTTTTCCCAAGGGTTTCCCAAAGCTCACAAAGACTGGAATGAAGATCAATGGAAAACATTATTATGCAATGATGAATTCGAGTTTGGGTCCAGTTAAATACAATTTGTTATGTATAATCATAATATATTTGCTAAAAGAACAACTCCAATGGTGGCCTAAGACTTTTTGTACAGTACAGAGTTTCTGTTTGAGATCCTTGTTGGTCAATACACACCACAGCTAACAGGAGTGAAATCTTTCTTGGTATTTCTTATTTTAAACAAAAGTGCTGGATTTTAGCTCAGTAGTTTCTTTCGTGTGATCTGGCAAGCCTGGAATTAAATACAACACTCAAAAACAAAAAAAACAAAAAAAACTCAGTATATGCTAGAGGAAATAAAAAAAATCATTATTTAATTATTAAAGTTTGAAGTTTACTTCACATCCTTTACTTTTTGAAGTTTACTTCACATCCTTCTTGAGATTCCTTGAGATTATTGACTCGTTGCAAAGAACTAATCTGATTATTGCCATGTCATGTAAAACCTGGAGCTTTACCATGATCTGATTATCCAAGTGAATGTAAACAGCTGATCGGATCACTGACAAAATCTGATCATATTGCAGTTATTGGATTATTAAGTGCATGTAAACGCACCCCCCCCGCCCCCCGCCCCCCGCATTAAAACGATGTCCCCTCCCTAAACACCCTGCAAGTCGGCACCCTGTGTTCCCCAGGATAGATCCTGGGGCTGCAGTGATCGTGCCCTGAAAAGCGACTTAAAACACACAATAAAGTAAAAGACGCTTATTTTAACACCTGTAAATGGCTTTTAATCAGCCATTAATTGGAAGCACATTCACAGGATAACACATTTCTTTGTTCTTCCAGTTCTAAGACTGTGCTAAATTATGTAAACAGGAAAAATGAAGCTGTGAAAATACGCTGATAAAGTCGTGGGAGCTGAATAATAATACCCGTCGCTGCAGGCAGGAAAGCAACTGTTGCATTTCCGTTACCCCATGTGCTTAATTCAACTAAAGCTGTAGCTTACCCATTAGACGTTTTACACATCCTCTGAAATTTTTATATTATTTCCATTCTTTTATTGTGTTAATTAAAATAGGTTTACCATTGGTGGTACAAACATTGGGCTGGTTGGTAATTTGGATTTTAAACACGTAAAAATAATCTCTGTGGAATAATACTGTAAAGCGGCAAAGCCAAACAAAAGAATCAGTTGGTACAGACCCACACAGACCCCTTCCCGAGTAGGTCCTGTTTCTCAGGAACATGCACAATCCCTTGTCTTTTAGGCACTAGTGCCCAGTTGTGTAAAAAACCTTAATTCTTTTCCTAAGTATCAACTTAAGGGAATTATACTGCTTACAAAAATTAGGGGATATTTCCATTTTTAACCACAATATACACCACAACCTAGGACAGCTGGGAAAGGCGCCATCAGAATATCCATCCATCCATCCATCCATCCATCCATCATCTTTAATCCACACAGGGTCACGGGCCAGCCAGGGCCAAACCACCGCAGGGCACGCACACACAAACATACACACACACAAACACATACACAAACAGTCCCACGCCCAATTTTTGGAGACATCAAATAACCTAGCACGCATGTCTTTGGACTGTGGGAGGAATCCAAAGTACGTGGAGTAAACCCACACAGACACAGGGAGGACATGCAGACTCCACACAAAAAAGACCCAGGCTGCTCCACCCTGAGATTGAACCCGGGACCTTCTTGCTGTGAGGCAGCAGTGCTAACCACCGAGCCCCGGTGCCGCCCTCCGTCAGATTAAAGAACAGTGAACAGAAAACAGAAATGAAAAAAAGCACATACAATGCAAAAAAAAAAAAGAACCACATTAGGAAGACAATAACTCTCAAGACTGAAGAGTATTTTTAGAGATTTGCTTACCAGAGCAAAAATACATTAGCCGGGAAAAAAAAGACAATTTTTTTAATCTTTTTTTTTTTTTTTTAATACATTGCGGATTGCACAATAAAAAGTGTTTACATTCGGCAACTGTGTGTGGCAATTTAAAAGCTGTATTAATCCAAGCCTTCACTACACACACACACACACACACACACACACACACACACACACACACACACACACACAAAAACACACAAGACTTTTTAGCATCTCATACAAGCTTTACTGTGCCAGTAAAACACACATGAACAGCAAACTTTAATTCATAATATAGTTCAGGTGTGTAAAGTTTCGGTCATGCTTAAGGGTTTGTTTGCTGATAGGGGTAGGTTGTGTTTTAAGAGCTAATTTAGGTCCCTTAAGTCTCCCCAAATAGTGAATTACAGATGAGACCAATTTTGAGAGCACAGCAGCCCCATTCTTCACAGCTTATTTTCACCATGTATGTATTGAAACGACAGTGAAAAAGTCTGGCATAATGAAATTAAATACGGCGTTTAAAACAGTATCACCTCACTGAAAGCTAACAAAGCAAACAAGGCTAAAGCTAGTGAGAGCACAGGGACAGGCAGAAGCTGGATATTTAAAAAAAACAAACTATTTTTAGAAGCAAGGACGCGACAACCCGATAAAAAAAATGCACCAAAAAGCAGGAAACGGCATCTAATTCTTTATAAATTCTTCCCATTCTGCCTCCATTTAGGAGTCGCTCTAAGAATTGAAAAAGAATCTAAAATTGTAAGGCTGCTACATAAATAAATCTGTCTTTATTTTGTCCTGATAGAGCACTAAAAATACACAAAGGACATATCTAACAGCACAGACAAATGTTCCTGGACAAACGTTCACAAACGCTCAAATCCAGAACAATTATACTCTCATACACTCATTCATAAAACACCTGCACATTAATATGCAGCGTTCCCTCGCCACTTCGCGGTTCACCTTTCGCAGACTCTGTGCATCGCGGGTTTTCAAAAAATATTAATGGAAAAAATATATCGCAGATTTTCGCTGTTTCACTGTATTTTGCTGAACTCGATCTCGAGTGTAGTATGTGTGGTATAGTTAACGTATACATATATTTAATGAACTTGTACATTAAAAAGTTACAGATAGTATGAAAAATATATTAGAATTATTAATTCTAACAATAAAGGAATGATATAAATCATAAAATATTACGATTTACAGTAAATAGCGCATTTACTCAGCGGATGAATACTCACCAAAAACGAGAAGTAACACTAGAGCATCGCCCGAGTCGCTACTTACCGACATGACAAGTTTTTATCTGCGGTTTTGTGTTCGCTGTTTCTGAAAGTGTCATTATAGACTGAGTTTATTCAAGCCCTACGATGTTACCCAAACGTTCTGCAAATTCTAAAATAGTTTATACTTAAATAAATATAGCGTCCCTACTTCGTGGATTTCCGTTTATCGCGGGCGGTCCTGAAACGTAACCCCCGATATAAACGAGGGAACACTGTATAATCTTCGGAGTTTCATGTGGACATACCTGCTGCTGGTACTACTAGAGTGAAGCTTCTTTTGTTTTTGGTACGGCTGATCAAGACTGGACTCCTTCCACGGGGAGTTCTGGATGGGGGCAGGGTCATGCTCCAGCATGGGGCTGTGACAGGGGTTTGAATGCTCAATGGGTGGCTGACGGGGGCTTCTCATAGGGGAGTGAAACAAGGGAACAGTAGGGGTGACAGAACGATAGGAAGGGCCTGGGGCAACAGAACAAGTGTCTGAAACAGGGGGGAGATCAAAAGATGCCTGGGACGACTGACTTGTCAGCTCCTCTGAAACAAGGAGCCAAAATTATATGTCAATATACATTAAATGTGTGGAGGACAAAGCTGGAGCTATACATGTCCTCTATGTTTATACAGTAGGGTGTAATAATGTTAGTTAAACTGTACATACAGTCCAGAGTTAAGCAGACTTGGCACTCGATAAATAAATACTGGCCATTTTGTTCGACTTTTCTGTCAGTACAGTAAAGCATTACCAAAAAACCCCAAAAACGTTCCGCATGGCCTAAAGTGACCGAAAACATCAATACTACATACATGCAAGTGGCAAAAGTATGTGAACCTCTGCTTTTAGGATCTGGCGTGACATGCATTAATAACAACGACTCAGTCCTGCACACTGGCTTGGAGGTTTTTCCTCCCAATTCTTCTATAGTTCCTCTGTTGTATAAAATAATACTTAGATGTTGTTGGGTTTCCATACACGAACTGCCTGCTTCAGGTCATCCAAATCATTTTACTACCACCATCATGTTTTACAGATGGGACAAGATGCTGGTATGCTTTCCTTTCTCCAGACATTACTCATGTCTTTGAAAACAGAAAGATCTGTTTTCGTTTCATCCATTTACAAAATGTTTTTTTCCCAATAGCCGTGTTGATTATTCAGTATATGCTGCATTTTTGAAAACAATAGAGCAGTTGTTGTCTCCCCGCTGTTGGTGGACTCATGGTGATAAATATGTCTGTGGAATGGTGGAGTGCAAACTCTTTAGAGATTGATTTTACCCTTCCTGAGGTCCTCAGATAAGATCTTTTTTATCACCATGATACAATTCCACAAGCATGTTGTGAAGTTCAGATACACAGGGCATCAAATCACACCTGATTGTCATCCCATTGCTAGAAACCAGAGGTTTACATAGTTTTGCCACTCACTGAGGTGTCAAATTAAATCATTTTCCATTCCTAAAGAAATGGAGAAATACAATCATTTCCTCTTATATGGGTAATTGGGTTCTTCAAATGTATTCTAGGACTTGTGTTATAACTCTAAGAATCATACACGTGTATATTAGGTGTAGTATTATGTGATATTTCATTATACACACACACACACACACACACACACACACACACACACACACACACACACACACACACACACACACACACACACAAACAAATCAGTTCTACATTTACCTTCATCCAGTACTGCTAAATCTGACAACGAACTGTCATCTGAAGCTCCTTGTTCTGTAAATGCAAGCATTGACAGCCATTACAAATAATCCCTGATAGTTCAACGACCTGAAATTCAGACCAGTGACAGCAATCAGTGGCAGCTGTACCATGACCATCCTCACGTTTTTGTGCGATCATGCCAGGGTGTGGTGAGGAGCGGCCATGCTCGAGACGCAGCTGAAACATGGCCTCCTGGAGCTCCTTAAGCTTCAGCTCTTCGTGCTTGCAATGCTGCACTCTGCTTCGTTTGACTGCCTTAGCAAGGTGTTCCTCTTGGCACAATCTGCGTGCTGCAACGTAGATCTGCTGCTGCAGCGCCAGCTTAACTTCCACTGAGCACAGCACAGAGTCCTGCAGGATTATGGATACATTAGGTTCCTTAATTCTAAAATACACTTTATTCACTTTGTAAATATTCTCCAAGGACCATTCTGGGTCACGGGCATTAATTATAGCAAGAAATGAGCTTTGCTTTTGCTGCTTACCTCCCCTTTCTGAGGGATGCTCTGCTCATCCAGTTTAAAAGCAGCCCCAATCCGACGGCGTATTTGTGGAGCTTTCTCTCCAGGGAACAGAGGGTAATCAGAAGACAAGCGTCCGGTTAACTCCTGATTAAGACATTTAATTAGAAGGGAGATTAGAAGTGCTAGAAAAAAAACCCTCATTTCTGCACACGCTAATACATTTACTTTCCTACTTAGTTGCTTAATAGTTTTTAATATTGCGATACATGATGCCCCATAGCATGACGCTGCCACCACCATGCTTCATTGTATTGACGATGATGAGCAGTGTCTGAATTCCTTCACATAGGATGCTTAGAATTGAATTTAAAGTTTGAAGTTCAATCTTGGGTTCATCATAAATGTGTGAAATCTTGTTTCTTACAGTGTTTTTCCTTTTTCTAAAGAAAACTCCAGATGTTTTTTTTTAATGGAAGAGAGGCATTTATCTGGCCAGAGTGCTGCAGTGATGGTTCACTTTCTAGAAGTTTCTCCTATCTATCTCCATCTTTTGTATCTTTGAAGCTTAGCCAGCTTGACCATTGTGCCACTGCAATACATTTCTGTGATAAATGCCAACAATTTCGGCCATGAATGTAAATAAAAACAGAATACGATGATTTGCAAATCCTTTTCAACCTATATTTAAATGAATAGACTACAAAGACGAGATATTGGACATTCAAACAGATAAATTTGATTTTTTTTCATTTTTTATTTAATACCTGCTAAACTTTTCAAAAGATTTGGGACAGGGGCATGTTTACCACTGTGTTACATCACCTTTCTTATTAAAACCACTAAGGATTATAACTGATGACACTAATTGTTGAAGCTTTGTAGGTGAAATTCTTTCCCATTTTTGCTAGATGTTCAACTTCAGTTGCTCAACAGTCCAGGGTCTCCGTTGTTGTATTTTGCACTTCATAATGCGCCACACACACACTTTTACTACAAAACTACACTGTTGTAACACGTGCAGAATGTGGCTTGGTATTGTCTTCCTGACATAAACAGGGACTTCCCTGAAAAAGACGATGCTTGGATGGCAGGACATGCTGCTCCAAAACCTGTATGTACCTTTCAGCATTAATGGTGCCTTCATAGGTGTACATGTTACACACCCCCATACCATCAGAGATGCTGGCTTTTGAACTTTGTGCTGATAACAGTCTGGACAGTTATTTTCCGCTTTGGCCCAAAGGACACGACATCCATGATTTTCAAAAGCAATTTGAAATATGGACTTGTCAGACCACAGGACACTTTTCCACTTCACTTCACTTCACTTCAGTCCATCACAGACGAGCTCAGGCCCAGAGAAGCCAGCGCTGTTTCTGGGTGTTGATATATGGCTTTGCTTTGCATGGTGGAGTTTTAACTTGTACTGGTAGCTGGAGAGATGAACTGTGTTCACTGCTAATGGTTTTCTGATGTTTTCCTGATCCCATGTGGTAATATCCATAACATAATGATGTCCGTTTTTAATCCAGTGCCACCTGAGGGATCGAAGGTCATAGGCATTCAATGTTGGTTTTTGTCCTTGCTTCTTACTTGTAGAGATTCCTTTATCCCATCCTTGCTTGTGAATGACTGAGTCTTTCAGGGATGCTCCCTTTATACTAAACCGTTACACTCACCTGTGGAATGTTCCAATGGTTTTTTTGAGCATTCCACAACTTTCCCAGTCTTTTGTTGTCCCTGTCCCAACTGTTTTGGAACATGTTATAGGCATCAAGTAATAATTAGTAAATGTTACAAAAAAACAATAAAGTTTATCAGTTTTAACATCTTGTTTGAACCTTATTGTTGAATATGGGCTAAAAAAGATTAGTAAAACACCGTATTATGTTTTTATTCATGTTTTACACAATGTCTCAACTTTATTGGAATTGAGGTTGTAAATGCACGTATGTCCATGAACGTCATCTTAAAGAAATTAATGTTGCTCTAAGATCTCAATGTACTTTTCTGTATTAATGCTTTCAAAGAACTGAAAATGACCTTTGCCCTGGGCACTGACACAGCCCTGTAACATGAAAGCTTTTAGACTTGTTGCTAATAATAGTCTATTTTGTAGAAAAAGTGGAGTTCCTCTGCCCAACTTTGCTCATCAAAGACTCAGCCGTTCCTAAATGCTGCTTTTGTACCAAATCATGATTATTATCACCTGTTGACATCACCTGTTTGGAATCACATAATTATATGTTTTTTAGTTCATCACCAGCCCTAAATTGCCCCCATATTTTTTGGAATGTGTTGCAGGCCTGAAATGCAGAAATGGATGTTTATTACCAAATGAAATGAAGTTGACAAGACAAAACATGAAACATCTCAGGTTCATACTGTCAAATGTAAAGATTACTGCCCCAGTTTTTTCTGATTTGGGGTTGTACATTTTATATTTACATTTATATTTGACAGTTTCAAAAATTCTCTTTTTACTTATTATGATAGGGTATTGAGTGCAGATTGATGGGAGGAAACTTGATGAAGCACCACGCCTGTGTTAAAGGACCTTAATTATGTGGATTACAACAGATGACTGGCTGGTGGTAAATAAGATGGCAGGTCATAAACATTTGCTATACACATTCACATGGCAGCTGACTAAATTAAACGGTCTATAATGTCAAACTGGCTAGTTACTATGGTCAGTCACACCCAATTACAGGAGTGTTTTGAATACAGAATACAAAATGTTACATTTACATTACATTATCGGCATTTGGCAGACGCCCTTATCCAGAGCGACTTACAATTCATACAGTCTTACAAGTCAAGCAATGGTGGGTTAAGGGCCTTGCTTAAGGACCCAACTGTGGCAGCTTGGCACAGGTGAGATTTGAACCCTGGACCATTAGGTCCAAAATCCAGTACCTTAAACGATAGGTTACCACAGTCCCAGTTACAATGATGTAACCACAACTTAATAATTAGGTAACATCAGAAGCAATCCCAAAGCAGCTTTACTTGATCTAGGCCTAAAACAACAATATAGCAGGCTAACAGTGACAGTGGCAAGTGTAGTGAGAAAGACGACTTAAAGATTTAAAAGGAATACAACCTCCTTGGACAGATTAGAAATACCTATTAGACTATATTATTCACATTGGTTGTTCTTAACTAAATGTGCATTACAACACAATCGTTCATTATGATCATTCCTTATTGATCTTATTGACCTTATTGATTGAGCTGCTATGATTAGTCAACTAGTCACGATTATGTCAACTATTGTTTTTTATTTGATTTTTTTTATACTTTGTTTTTCTCTCCAAACTTCTGCGTCTGTTTCCACTGCTGCATCTGCCTTTCTGTCCTTGACGCACATGCGCAGTAGTAGAAACCGGGGTAGGCAGTGGACGACATCCCAGGACGTTATACAGACAGGCTCTGGTATCATGGCTACCCGGCTACGGAACTCAAA
>JAVSBV010176049.1:0-13521 GCA_033117975.1 Parotocinclus spilosoma | reverse complement strand
TATATAGTCGAATCCGGAATTAGACCACCAGTTAATGGGACCAGCCGCTCATTCGGACCAAATCCTAAAATACCAAAACAAATCCTAACACATCTATATATATATTATATATATATATGTATATGCACCATAATACTTGTTTCCACTGATCATTAATCAACCAATCATCAATCTTTGTGCCAATATTTTTGTTGTACCGTATCCTTACATTGACCTGCCATGCAAGGTGGATTCAAAACAGGCACAGAAACCTAAGAAAACCTTGCTGATACTGTTTTGCATAACTAAAAGAGGCAAGGAATTCAAGAAGAAAATCAGCATGTGCTATACAGACTGCAGGAAAAAACGGAGCGTTGATAATAACTTTTGCCACACTCCATTTTAAATGACCCCTGGCCCAGTGCAAACAAATTACTTTATTTTATTACAAATAAAATATTGACATTTGCCATCTCCACATCATTGCATTTTTTATTCACAATTTGTGTCCCAACTTTTTTGGAATCCGCTTTGTACCAGTTTCTCTTTATTGTTATTCATAAAAGCATTTATAATCGTAGCCATACACATTGTTTTGAGTCAAGAGCTCATTCAGGTTATGGAGTGTTACTTCAACCATCTCTTCATTGACTAAATCACATCAACATTTGACCTCAAAAGTGCCATTTACAAAGGTCCAGTATGCCAGATATACCAACAAAACAGGGACGGTAATCATTACATAAACACACAATATGAAAATATTGTATTTATATGGCTATCTTTTACTGCACATCACACTAAATATAAACTGTAGCATTACATTTAAAGTATTATTAAAAATGACAACAAATCAAATTGAAAATAAAAAAACAGACATCGCAGTGTTTTGGCTCAGAAAAGCACAAAAAGGAATATTTGACGCAGTATTAGGCTGTACAGGGTCCATTATGATTCCGTCATAATAGAAACATGCATAAACTTTGTACACTTTATTTATGGGTTGTGATATTTCCACAACAGTTTTACTAATAGTTGTGAATGATTATAAATTTAACTCGTGAACAATTAAACTGTTTAAAAAATGTGAAATGTTCATCTCTTTCAGACTTTCCTTAAGCAATACCTTTATTGCAAGTTTAATAATATAATGTGCACGTCACCTGCTTTGGAGTGAAATTATGAATATACTGAACCTGTGTGGTAGAGGAGCAACATTTGCTGTCTGTGGTCTCCAGTAGTCCTGGGCAGAAAGTCAACAGAGACCTGTATACTCTCTCCAACACCAAGAGTTGCTACTGAAGGCTCTACAGTAAATGGGCTATGGGGTAAACAGCGACAGATTAGAAAACCCTCATATAAATCATATAAATGCCAGTAAATCAGCACTGTGACTATCACATTTACCATACGCAAGGAAACCTTACTTTTGTGTCCTGAGCTGAAACTTGGCTTCACTTTTCCCAATGTTGCGCACTAGAAGGGTTTTCTGTGATAAACACTTGACAGGGCACAGAGGAAAGTACAGCTCATCAGGAAAGTCCAGGACAGCACGTGGCCCAATTGCTCGAATAGGCACTTCAAATTTCTCCCTTTCAGTCACACAGATCAGCCTGTGGATGTAGTCCTAAATAAAATACCACAAAGGTAACTGAAAAACTAGGGCACAATGAATTATGTAGATGATATAGAAATACTCTTATGTCACCAATACTACATTTGCTGCTGTTCTGTGGAAACTGGCCCAATAGCACTGCATACATATAGTGACACTATAATATTAATACACATTATCGTCAACGTCGACTTCAGCTACTCTAATGTAAGTTTATTATTTTTACTAAGATAGCAATTGTACGTGTTGCTCAGCTAACTAGTTTTCTGTTATAAGTCAATCATTCTGAAATGTAGCATCAAAGCTCTTAACAGCCAATTCTTTTCACTGTCATGTTTTCAGTGGAGGACAACCTTCCTAAATGTTTGTTTATTTCCTTAAATTCATTCTTAAGAAAAAAAGTTATAATAGTTATTATAATAGAAATAGTTATTCTTCAAATAATCATATTTTTATAAGTTTGTGAACCTCTATAATCACCAGCATATTTAAAAATGAAATTAGAGTGAGATTAGAGTGTTTCATTTTTGTGAACGCCAGAAATGTGTTATGCAAATATACATGATTGATTTATTATTTCCATTCTTATGAGGAAGTGGCTTTCAGCAGGACTCAACAAATACAATATAGAGTATCTAGCCTAAATATACCTTTTTTTTTTCTTTTTTTTTCTCACTGAATTAACCATGCTTCAGACGTTCTACATAATCAATACAGTAACTGCCTGTAGGCACTTCACAAATTGATTTGATTATGGGCTGGGAGGTGATTATAAAACGATTGACAATACATCTTTTCCCCTCACAGTGATTCCATTACTTCAGTTTAGGTCTTCATGATTTTTGGCAATTATGTTAGTCTGTATTACCACCAATGCAGATTAGAGGGCCACGCAGTAGACTGCAGGCACGCACCATACTAGCTAAAGCACGTGTTCCAACTATGCATTAATGATTTTACATTAATAATTCTCTGCAACTTGACAACCTTACCAAAACAGACTGTAGGCCCTAAGCGTAGCTGACAGTATCACACAGCATTGACAACCATGCCAGATGTCATTGCTGTACTTAACAGATAGATAAAATGATCTGTTTTTATAAGTTCTGTTGATTAGAATTGGGTATAGTAAGTTCTGACTAAGACTTTTTAACACATCCTTACTATAGCTCAAATGTAATGGCATTACCTGTCCATATAAGCACATAGAACAGAAAGCTAAGCGCTAAGAGCACCTTGTTCTCCTGTGGGGTGAAGACAACTGTAAACGTTGACGCCATGCCTGGTGCCACTTTGCTGCACACATCTACTGGGCTGACCACTTTGAAATATAAGGAGTCTTCGTCTATGACCTTCACTAGACGAGGGATCTATGCAGGGCATACAAGTACATATTAAGCTATTAAGCATAAGTACAGCCAACTAAACACAATGCATACCTCTAGTGGTGTTTGAAACTTTTGTGAACACTTTAGAGTTTTATATTTCTACATAAATACGAACTAAATCAAAGGTGTCGAAGATTGTTTAGATATAGTATTAGAGGGAAAAATATTACTGAACGCTTTGGGTCGCCAAGCAAATCCCCCTCACCTTGTCCATTAGTGATTAGTGATAGTGAGTGAATATTTTATTTTCCAGACATGGACGCACCAAATAATTAAAACAGCTTGAGGAACGTTTCAGGAATGTTACAAAATTAATGTTTTCAGTTCAGGGAAATGTGATATCTCAAAGCATTTATTCAAATATTTTTTTAAATACTTAAGCTCCATTCACTGAGTTGGTCATTTTAATATGATGACTACCCGAGTTAATGGTAGTTTTTATCTTAATATTTGTAGTTTACAGATACAACTTCACCAGGCTTAGCTAAAACAATAGCTAGATAGCTCCTGTATACTTCTTAAAAATACAGGCCAATCAGCCATTTCAACAAATTCTGCAATTATTGTGTGTAGCGCTTTCTGTCCATCAGGCATTTGCTATAATGAAAAGCATATATTTAAAGCCATGTTAAACCTGCTGGTTTTAGTAGGGGTAAGTTTTGTACAAACCAGTATCTCCAAAAAGAAAAAAGAAAAAAAAAAAGAGACTCCACAAGACTTGATTCTCAGTTTGTAATTGGCTTTATGTGTCTCCGAGTTGATTCTTAAGTCTCTAGCATGGCAGTACAAACATCTCAGCAGAAGAACGGCTGTCATTTAGCTGATCATCATTCAGCTACAAAAATCAACGGTAAAATATTGTTGTTATCATATATTTGTCATTCTTTGTTGTCATGGATATTTTATCATTTATAAGAGCATGATGACACATACTCTAGGCTTATGTGCAGGTAATTATGCAAATATACTTTGGATTTGTTTATTATGGGGAAGTGACTTTCAGCATTACACAAAAACACAGCATACTGTATCTATTTAGCCTAAATTAACATGTTGAAATTCTGACACAAATTCCTAACTATGATTCAGACATCTTACATAATGAGTCCAATGAGTCCATGACTTTAGTTTTGGTCTAATCGTAGATTGTGGGGATCGCTGTGACATTAATGTCGTCCTTACACCAAATGATTTTTCAAGAGTCTTTTTGTCACAGACTAACTTCCAATACTGAAATAAGATTCTTAGATACTGAAATAAGAGAGTCTTGCTAGAGTTGTGTGTCATCTCGATCATTTGGTGAGAGGTAGTCATGATGTCTGTCTTCAAATAATCTGTCAATCTGACTTTTTCTTATAAAGTCAACCATGTTTATCGCACTACTCATAAAATTAGGAGATATTTCATTTTAAAGTATCCCCTAAATTTTGTGTATATTATCAGACCTTAAGACTGTCAAGCTGCCACTAATTGGTCCTTCAGCAAGGACCGTAACTCCTAACTCTTAATATTATCAAGTATTAAGTCTTGACTCAAGTATTAAGTCGACATCTAAGCTCAACTAAGCTCTCTCTCTCTCCAGCACCAAGCAGGAAATTATATGTGCATCTGAACGGCACAGAACATGGTGATTTTTTACAGTTACTAGACACAGAGACATCATATTTGGGCTACTATAAAAATTACTGCACTTCAAATTTTAAAGGAAAAAAAAGATAATAAATTTAAGCACTGAAACAACACAGAAATAAAATACTGAATATAAATAAATCAAGAGTTTCTATAATTTATTCATAAGGCAATTTCAGTACTAAAGAAGCCATTTTATTTAATTAATTTATTTTACACCATGTGTGGTTGACTGTGACATTATTTATTTACTGAATTAAGTGTTTCAAAAGATTTGAAATCACCCAGAAGGAATTGACACAATCTACAGACATTAGGGGATATTTCATTATGGGGTATTTCATTTTGAAATAGCCCCTAATGTTTGTGAGCTGCGTATTTGCAGTCTTTCAAATAGTGCACATACAAGATTTCCAGCCTTTGCAAAAATCACACCCTGTAATTAAAAACTCCTTGTAAAATATATCCTCATATCCTCAAGACAAGAACCTCAAGAAAGTGTGCAACATAGCGAGAAAGCCCTGGTTCTTAACGAATAAATTTGGACACAAATCCATAACAGTTTTGTTAGAGTTTTTAATTCGCTCCACTCGGGTATTGTGTGGACCCTGCAGACTGTTGTGGCCCTGCACTTACATTTTTCCGGGTCCCAGCTTTTGCGTTCTTTATATTTCTTTTTACTTTATATTTCAATTAACATTTAGAATCTTGACATTTGTGAATCGATTGAGAATCGTCCATGCAGTGCAATGTTTCCCCCCCACCCCTTGTACCTGCTGTAGAGCATTGTTAATGAAGATAGCCTAGCATTGTTTTTGTGTAGCCCAAAAGAAAGTGTGGTTAACAATCAAGAGGCTTTATGCTAATATATCCCTGTCACAAATAGTCAGCTAACAAACACATACACACATGCACTTGACATTTAGAGGACTTATAACATGCAGGTGTTCCAGTCACCTTGTCATTGTTGCGCAACACCAGTGGCACCTCGTACGTCTTAGAGGGCAGGTAGTTCTGGAACACTATTTCCGATGGGTGAGGCTGGAACAAAGGCTGGTCTACATCCACAACTGAAAACTAGAAAGTAAATTGCTTCAAAATTAAAACATTATGGTAATGACAACAATAAAACAATAAGCAGTAGGACAGAGATTTATCTGTAATATATCCAGTTCCCTTTACCATTTTACTCAGACATGGCAGAGAGGGTCCAGATGTAATATAGCAGGTAGTATCACAATCAGTGCAGGGTGTATTCTCAAATCATTAAACAGTTTATTTCCCATGTAGAAATAACACAAATAATCTAGTTCAAATTCATTCTGAATGTGTTAGCATCGAAATAAAATGGGAAATTAGTAAAAAGTGTTCTTTTAAAAATAATAGTGTACAGCATGGATGATCCTGTACAAAATAATACATTCAGTGTTAAATTGACTACAAATTTAACCAACAAACTCAACACGTGACTAACAAAGCAAAAGTGATAACGCTTTGATGGACTAGGCACGTTTTACCTTGTGGTATGTGGTCTCGCTCATGTCTAAGAGCTCCAGAATGCGGGGTGGGTGAATCGTATGTGTATTAGCTAATCTTTCCTCTGTTGTCTGAGACATTTCATGTGCATATACAGATGGAGAAAGCTGCAACAAGATAAGCACAAAGTACATTAGTTTGCTGGCAGCTTCATTTCAAGTTATCAATCTAATATACTGAGCAAACAAATAAATGCAATACTTTTTACAAAATACATTTTTCTTTCAAATATTGTTCCCAAATGTGTCTAAATCTGTAAGTGAGGGCTCCTTTGCCGAGATAATCACAGGTGTGGCATAACAAAATGCTAATTAGAAAGCAGGTGTTCTATAGACTGGCCACAATAAAAGGTCATTTTAAAATGTGCAGTTTACTTTTACTGTATTGAGCGAGGGGGGATTCTGGAAGGTCAGATAACCAGTCAGTATCTCGTGTGACCACTCGATTCACAAAACTGATTTCAGCAAATCGTCCACCCATACGACGCCATACACGCAGTCTGCCATCTGACGTGTACTTTGAAAACTGGGATTAGTCTGTGAAAAGAACACCTCTCCAGTGTGCCATACACTGTTGGATGTGAGTATTTGCCCACTAAAATCGGTTACGACGATGAACTGCAGGCAGGTGGAGACCCCGATAAGGACGACGGGCTACCCTGAGATGGCTTCTGACAGTTTGTGCAGAAATTCTTTGGTTATGCAAACTGATTGTTGCAGCAGCTGTCTGAGTGGCTGATCAGATGACTTTTGAGGCAAAAATGCTGGATGTGGAGGTCGTGGGCAAGTGTGGTCTGCAGTTATGAGGCCTGTTGGATGTACTGCCAAATTCTCTGAAATGTCTTTGGACATGGCGTATGGTAAAGAAATAAATATTCAATCCCCACAAAACTTGCAAACTTGCATCTGTGGCATTGTGCTGTGTGATACAACTGCACATTTTAGAGTGGCTTTTTATTGCGGCCAGTCTAAGGTTCACCAATTATACAAGGTTATGCTGTCTAATCAACATAGTGATATGACACGACTGTGAGGTGGATAAATTATCTCGGCATAGGAAAAGTACTCACTTACACAGATTTAGACAAATTTGTGCACAATATTTGAGAGAAAATGGACTTGTATCCATAGAAAAAGTCTTAGATCTTGGATCTCAGCTTATGAAAAATGGGAGCAAAAACAAAAGTGCTGTCTTTATATTTTTGTTAAGTATACAATGTTCATCAATTTTGGATCATAGTCCTCAAATGAGACATCTCCAAATTGGACAGGAACAAAATCACTAGGTATCTACTGTAAAAGGCAGATATTACTCAATGACCTCATGTAATGTTTGTCCTGTCCTCATAGTTTTTAAGACTGCAGTAACATTTGAGAGATCGCTATAATATATATAAATTGCCTTTTATCATTCCTTTCATCAGAATTTTAAATAAATATGCTAAGGTTAGAAGTAAAAAAAACAGCATTGTGCATTCACACACATACTTAAGAGATTTCTATGCTTGAACAAGTTTCACAACCACTTGATGATTAAAGACTGGTGACTATGGACTTTCCACTAAAATCATCTGACCTAAACACAACTGTATATTTAGCTGCTTTTATACCAAAGTGTTCTAGCAACTACAGTAATTTGGGAGGAACTAACCTCTGTGGATCACTATCCAAATACTTAATTTGTTACACTTCTCTTATGGTTAGCATGGGAAGTAACTTTCTGCTCTGTTGATATCAATGAACAAAACAATAGTGTGTATTGCTAAAGCACCATTTATAGTGTTTGGCACTTTATTGCAGTTCTCTAAAATGTTATTGTAAATGTAAAACTTTAATCCTTCCATTAAATGATGTCAAGTGGCAAAGTTCATTTAACCATCACATTGGTTTATAAATTTATGAGTTTATGAATACATTTATTTATGAATGTAGTTCATGTTAAGAGGTATTTGGCTCTGCAGGGCAAATAAGGTTTAATAAAGATTTGTGTGGTATTTATGGATGAGGGGCATTTCAATGTAGGTGGTATTAAGGAATGTTGCATTAGATTGTGGGTGTATTTAGTCTATGTATGCTATTGGCCTATGAATCTTATTCAGACAAGGACTCTGTGTGGCTGAGCACATTATTTAGGGGTTTGTTTGTTTGTTTGTTTGTTTATTTGGCTTCTTTAACATCGTTATTGGTGTCAGTGGCCATCTAAGCGACACACACTGAGTGGCATTTGGCTGGAAGTAGTATTTAGAGCAGAGTGGCATTTGGCTATCAGTGGTATTTAGGTCCAAGTGACATTTGGCTATCAGTGGTATTTAGGCCCAAGTGGTATTTGGCTATCAGTGGTATTTAGGCCCAAGTGGCATTTGGCTGTGGGTAGTATTTAGGCCCAAGTGGCATTTGTCTATCAGTGGTATTTAGGCCCAAGTGGCATTTGGCTGTGAGTAGTATTTAGGGCTGAGGGGTATTTAGAGATGGGGGATTATGTTGTAGTGGCAATTAAGGAAGTAAAACACATTAAATCATAAAGTGAGCTCAGTCTCCCTTGCAAAATTCTACTGCGCTGAGACACAGGAACAAGAAAATAATCATGATTAAGCAGCTCTAGAGAAGAATAAGGACTTTTATAAAATCCTAATAACTGCTCACAGATAGAGGTAAGAAATAATAAAATCTCAAGGGAAATTATGAAAATGGCTTAATTAAATGCATTAAGTTAATTATAGTTCCTTGACGTAGGTGTGATAACTTGGAGTATTTAAATATTAGATGACAATGTTAGAGTAGGTGAAAATGCACCAGCTGCTTCACACCAAACAATAGAATTATGTCAGGTATTCTCTGGTTATATTGTTCATATACTATTGATAAAATTAAAGACAGTCGAAAAAGCTCCAGAGATGGGAGAGCTAGAGAGAGAAGTTGAGAGGAAGAGGATAGAGCTGACAAGGAAGGTGAAGGAGGTGAAGGAGGTAAAGCTCTGTCAGCTCCAAAAAAGAAGTAGAGAAAAAAGGAGGAGAATAGAAATTTGAATCAGTGCCTCCAGAAAGCTGGAGCTTATCTTTAGGGTTGATTCAAGAGGAAAGCGAGGAGCTCCAGAGAAACAGAAGTAGACAGAGAGTGAAAAGGCATAACCAAAAAAAGCAGAGATGAAATGTAGAGATATAGAAAATGATTCATGATGAGGTGGTGTGATGGAGATTCAATGGGTGTCAAGTTTATCATTGTACAAAAACATAATTTGAATCCATTATAAAATTCTGATAAATAATCATGGCCATTTCCTACAGGACCCAAGGAGACCTAAGACGGAACGCCAAGGCCTTATTAACTATTTTCCGTGGGGAACAGGAACTGAAGACATGGGAACAAAGGCTGGATTATAAAAATAAAAGAAGAATGCTAGATGACATTGGGGGGAGGTGGCTCATTTAAGGAACACAGCAATCAACCTCTAGAACAAATACAGACTGTAAAACTGTGTAAAAGTGCATCGAAGTGCAAGATGTTACAGAACTACAGAGAAAGAACCTAGCTAATAAGAGCAAAAGCAAGAAATAGAACTGAAAGAACAGAACCTCACTAAGAAAAGACACTTCATTTTAGCTAACATTCCACAGCATGAAGCTTGTCAAAACTCAGCTGATAAGGATGAACAAACTGAACGGGGAAAATAAAGTCATAAAGAGTTGGAGATGTTGAAGGAGTTTTAGTGGAAATCCACAGAGCTGGAGAGACACAGAGATATGGTAACGAAGAAGCAAAGAAAGAGCAAAGCTGAGCTCTAAGAAGGAAAATGAACTGAAAATGAAAAAAATGGGCATGAACAATGAGATAGACATGAAGATAATGGAGAGGCTCCATAAGAAGATGCTGAAAGAGAAGAGGGAGTTGGAGAAAGCGTTAAGAGAGATAGAGAAAAATAGAGGACAGAAGACAGCCAGCTCACAGGAAAGAGGGAGATAAAGCTAAGAAAGATGGATAAAAGAGAGGGAACGTTCAAAAAAGTAAAGGACCGAGGAAGAATGGAGAACAAAGATGCAGTAGAGAAGAAAAAATAAATGGAGAAAAAGCAACCAAAAGAGGTGGAAGAAAAGAATGGGCAAAAGACAGAAAAAAGGAAAAAGAAAAAGAAAAGATGGTGAAGATGGAAGTGAAAGAGCTGGAGGAGCAAAACAAAAAATAGTTAGTGAGGAAGATAAAAGCAAAACGATGAGATAAAAGCAAAACGATGAGATAAAAGCGGTGGAGCACAAATGAAGAAATATTGAGAAGATGAAGAGAAAAAGAGAGAACAAAATAGAGAAAAAGAAAATAAAACTGGAACACACAGTGGAAGAGAAAAAACTGAAAGAAGTTGATGCAAAGAAGAGAAAGGAGACATGGAAAAATAAAGAAGGAAAAGGAAAAACAAAGAGAAAGAGACGGAAGAGAAGAAATGAAAGCAAATGGATGAGACGAACAGAAAAGAGAGAAAGAAAAATAAAAGAAAATAAGGAATAGATTCTGCTGCATTCAGTGATATTATCTGAATTACTCTGCGTTTTAGTTTAAAAAAAGGTTGTACAGATTATATATATATTATATATATATATATATATAATAATAAATATATATTTAAAAAATGGGTTATGTATGGTTACATGAAATTAGCCACACGTCCACACGTAGAATGCATGCATACATACATTAACAAATTCACATTACTCATATTTACATCTTCCAGACGCTGGTGCCAGGGAGCCACTTCCATGGTGTCATAAACCAAATAAAGTCACCTCACCAGGGTCTAGCTTTGGGCCATTAAGCAATATTATTGAATATTGTGGTAATTCAGAATCTGATATACTTCATTGATCCCAGGAGGGAAATTGCAGTTACAATTGTAATCGTTTGTGTAAGAATAAACACTAAGAACTTTAAAACAAAAAGAGAAAAAAGCCGAAAACCTGTTGTAATGTTGTAACATTTCTCGAAATGGTGGCTTTTCAGCCTGCTATTGAATGGAATGTAACGGTTTCCACTTAAAGCACACTCTCAGAATTTTGTGCTGTCACATATATACTGTTTTGTGTTTGGAGTTTTGTGTTTTGCAAAATCAACCTTGATTGTTGGTTGATTTGTCAAGTGGGCTGAGCCCACTTTTGTATACATGTATACTGAATGGCCTGCCCTATAATGACCCTTTGTGACCGTTTTTTTCTGCAGGCATCACATGTAACACTGTTAACTGTTAATGGTCCTCTGTCTTTTCCTAACTATAAATTAAATTACTGCTAAACTGGCATGCTTCCATTATTCTTCTGTGGGTCCTACCAGCATGTCCGTTTTTTACTCTCTACCGAGGAGTAAGTCAAATGCATAGAAGTTTATCCATTATTCTGGCACACTGAAATACAATGAAATATAATATAATATCCCCTAATTCGCCACTAATTAAATCACTTTAATACTGATAATATAATTATAATAATGATATCCTTTATCAGCCCAAGGCTAATAAACTCAAGAATCTCTCAATATTCACACTAATGTGTGAAAAAAAAGCCATAGTGGCTTAAAAGCTATGTAGAACACCTGAACTTAAATTACTTAAATTTGCTTATTTAAAATGACTTACCCTTTTGCCTTTGTCTTCACGTTTTGCCAATTTAGGGTTCCTTGGCGCTGCTACCTTTGTTTTAAAGTCCTCTGGCATGTTTAATGGCACACTTTGCCGAGCGGAGTGCGAGATTTGTGTCATAGAGGTCAGCATCATGCAACGCAATCAATCACCTGTGCTATTGGTCTGTTGATGAAGGTGAATAATAATAATAAATAAGGATTACATTTACAATATTTGGCAAGCGCCCTTATCCAGAGCGACTTACAAAAGTGCTAAAAAGTGCTAGTTGGAGCACATATGCTTTCATTTTAAAACTTAGAAGTTCGGTTTTATGGTTGGGTGTAAATATACTGCTCATAAAAATCAGGCGAAAATTTCCAAATTAAATTCACTAATTAAACATCCTTTAATTTTTGTGAGCAGTGTAGTTAGATATCTTCTGTAAAGCACTCAGGTGCTTCATTCCTCTACACTACGTTCCGGTCAGGTCAGGTATCTGTTGAGGAATACCTACCCAGCCCTGTGATTCACTAGCATCCCATCAAGGGCACACGTATGCCGGGGTGTTCTGTTCTTAGTGCATATGTGCCAAACCAGGATAAAGAAAAGTCAAAGAAAAGCAATGTATTTGACTAAGCATGCAACAGGCTAAATTGCCCCTCACCTGCATATATTGTATTTACCACTATTTACGAAATAACCATGTTTGCTAATGTAACCTTGTCCTTGAATTGCCTTTGATGCTAAAGAGCAACTACATAAACTAAACAAACAAAACACTACCCAGGTTGGCTTTGAACCCATGACCCCAAACACTGCTGTTTCCAGCACTAACCAGGACAAACGTTAACTCGTTCAATCAATCAATCAATCTACAAACAAACAAATGTAATGATGAAGCTGTAGCATAATGTTGGCAAACAGACCACAGTCAAAGTCAGATTCATTTATATAGCACTTTTTGAAATGGTGCATTGTCTCGAAGCAGCTTTATAATATTATATTATCTTAAAAGGCCAATCCCAAATTAAGCAAGCCCAGGGCGACAATGAAAAGCAAAAACTCCCTGAATGTACAAGGAAGAAACTTTGGGGGGACCTTGACTTAAAAAGGGCCCCATCCTTCTTGGGTGGCCTTAATGTTAACTGAAATAATTAAGTTGTAGTAATAGTAAAATGAAGTAAATTATATAATTTAAATCAATAATACAATTAAAAATACATAAAATAGATTTAAGATAATGAGTCCTCAGCGGGGGGTCGGTGGGTAGCACTGCTGTCTCACAGAACGAAGGTCCTGGGTTCAATCCCAGGATGGAGCAGCCTGGGTCCTTTCTGTGTGGAGTCTGCATGTTCTGTGTTCCCTGTGTCTGCGTGGGTTTACTCCCACATCCCCAAGACATGTGTGTTAAGTTAATTGGGGTCTCTAAAAGAAGACCTTAGTTAGTGCGTGTGTGTGTGTGTGTGTGTGTGTGTGTGTCCTATGATGGATTGGCATCCCGTCAAGGGTTGTTCCTGCCCTTTCGCCCAGGGTTGCCGAGTGAGCACCGGCTGGATTAAGCGGAAGATAATGAATGAATGAATGTATGAATCCTCAGCGGACCACACTATACAACACAATAAATGTCTTCACTGTAATCCATCCCATTACCGCCCATAGACATTCCCTCCTTATTCAACAGCACTTGGAATGGAATTAACCATACAGTCGCTGCTGACCCTCGGTCACTTGATGGATCATGGATCTCCACACATTTCTGTCCTTCATCGATGTGAT
>JAVSBV010176020.1:0-13522 GCA_033117975.1 Parotocinclus spilosoma | reverse complement strand
GAGAGAGAGAGAGAGAGAGAGAGAGAGAGTGTGTGTGTGTGTGTGTGTGTGTGTGTGTGTGAGAGAGAGAGAGAGAGAGAGAGAGAGAGAGAGAGTGAGAAAGGCGTTTCCAGTTCCATTCTTAAAGCTGCGCACAGCGGATGCTCCCGGACTCACAGCTTCACTCCGCAAGACTTTATCGATCCAAACCTCCTCCTGCTCATCGATATTTGATCGGTATTGATGATACCGGTTTGATTTGAGCCGATAAATCGGGGCGGATTGCGTTCATTCCATCAGTGCATGATCGGACCTTCCTCATCCTCATCCTCATCCGATCTCTCAGTGCCTGAAGCTCTGCTGCCGCGGTGAGGAACCAGAAACACGTCATATCCGTCTGGTTAGTACCCAACCGTGTCATTTAGTGTGTGTGTGTGTGTGTGTGTGTGTGTGTGGTGGGGGACAGTTGTTCGGGATGAAGCTTTCCAAAGGGTCCAGAGTGTGAAACGAGATCATACACACACACACACACACACACGCGCACACACACACTCCAGCTCACATTGTGTACTGGGGAGACTGGGCCTAGTTAGTTAGTTGGTTGGTTAGTTAGTTAGTTAGTTGGTTGGTTAGTTAGTTATTTGGGTAGTTAGTTAGTTAGTTAGTCATACCATAGTCACATAATTGTAAACCTGAGTCTAATCACACTACAGTTCTACCTGTTCTACACATCCAAATCCAAACTCATCCCTGGCTGCACCCAACCCAGAGGGAATGAGCCCGCTCACAGGAAGCCACAGGACGTTTTTTATTGATTTCACTTTTTGAGTGATGATTACATATTAATATTGATATAATGATTCAGTTGGGTGATCAGATGGATCTCTTTATCTGATCTCAGCGTGGTTAGCTGGACTGTAAGCTGAGCTCCAGGTCCTGATCTGCCTGATTCTGGAGCTTACCCATGATTCCATTCGTCCCTGTCCCTGTCCCTGTCCCTGTCCTGTCCTGGTGTGATCTCCATCAGGTCTGCATGGACCCAGATGATCCGGAGTCGTGACTTGGTCGGGTTACAGCTCCGGTGTTTCCTACACGTTTAGGTCATGAGAACCTTCTGACCACGTCTCCACCTTCATCCTGCTGAGATGATCCACGTGGAGTCCTCTCACTACACCCTCACCGGGGGAACTGGGGCCTGTCCCAGAGAGCACCGGGTACAACCATGCCTCAGACTGGGACTGGGACTGGTCCACCACCACGGGGTCCCTCTCCCCTCCCTCAGACACAACCAACTGTGCCAGTACAGAGGACAGAACCAGGACTCAGGCGTGGGTCAGTGTGGTGGAACGCAGGAGCACACACACTCTGAAACACTCTGTGTGTGTGTGTGTGTGTGTGTGTGTGTGTGATCATATCAGAGCTCTCTGTGTGTGTGTGTGTGTGTGTGTGGCTTTGTGCCTGTTGCAGTGATTCTGTTTTTGTCTTTACTGAGGAAAACAGAAACTGCTTCCTCTCTGTCCACTTCCTGCCTGCGTGTGTGTGTGTGTGTGTGTGTGTGTGTGTGTGTGTGTGTGTGTGTGTGAGAGAGATTTGAATCAGGTTCCAGCAGCTGATGAAATCTTAAAGGGACCCTGATCTGTTTAAATCTTTGTGTTATATCTACACGGCTCACAGAAATTATGGGATGTTTCACTTTGAATTAATCCCTTATGTTTGTGTATATAATATATATAATATATAATATATAATATATGTAATATATAACATATAATATATATAATATATACACATTGTTAAATATTGTAGTAAATAATTAAACACACTAAGCACAGGTAAAGATCAAAGCCAGGTCATGAGGAACATGAAGCTAACACACCGCTAACACACAAAGCATCCTGCTCAGGGACATGGGACTCGGGATGGGACGGGACGAAACGAGACGGGATGGGACGAGATGAGATGGGACGGGACAAGATGGGATTGGACAGGTCGGGACTGGATGGGACAGGATGGGACGGGACTGGACTGGATGTGACGGCATGGGACAGGACGGGACGAGATGGGATGTTACGGGACGGGATGGGATTGGACAGGCCGGGACGGGATGGGATGGTACAGGACAGGACTGGATGAGACCGGACGGGACGGGACTTGACTGGATGTGACGGCATGGGACGGGACGAGATGGGATGTTACGGGATGGGATTGGACAGGACGGGACTGGATGTGACTGGATGTGACGGGACAGGATGGGACAAGATGGGATGTTATGGGACGGGACGGGATGGG
Source organism: Parotocinclus spilosoma (assembly GCA_033117975.1). Lineage (NCBI taxonomy): Eukaryota > Metazoa > Chordata > Actinopteri > Siluriformes > Loricariidae > Parotocinclus > Parotocinclus spilosoma. The sequence goes on along the minus strand of JAVSBV010176020.1, from coordinate 11,254 downwards.
ATTGGACAGGACGGGACGAGATGGGAAGGTACAGGACAGGACTGGATGGGACAGGATGTGACGGGACGGGATGGGACGGGACAGGCCAAGATGTGACGGGACGGGATGGGACAGGACAGGATGGGATGTGACGGGACATGATGGAGGAACAAGACGGTTTCCAAAATCTTCCTTTCTTTCCACTCTCTGATCTCATGACATCATTTAGTCATGGATCTGATGAATCTGATGGATCTGATGGATCTAATGGATCTAATGGATCTGATGAATCTGATGTATCTGATGTATCTAATGGATCTGATGGATCTAATGGATCTAATGGATCTGATGAATCCGATGTATCTAATGGATCTAATGGATCTGATGGATCTAATGGATCTGATAAATCTGATGGATCTAATGGATCTGATGGATCTGATGGATCTAATGGATCTGATGGATGGAATGGATCTGATGGATCTAATGGCTCTGATGGATCTAATGGATGGAATGGATCTGATGGATCTAATGGATCTGATGGATCTAATGGATCTAATGGATCTGATGGATGGAATGGATCTGATGTATCTAATGGATCTGATGGATCTAATGGATCTGATGGATGGAATGGATCTGATGTATCTAATGGATCTAATGGCTCTGATGTATCCAATGGATGGAATGGATCTGATGGATCTAATGGATCTGATGGCCCCTCCTGCAGTCTGGGGTTTAGACTGTGAGGCTTTAACTTATTTGGTATTTGATTATTCTGAGTCTTTGTACTAAAACATTTATCCCCTTTGCAGTAACGTTTCACATTTAGCTCTAGGTGCCTCCTCTATTGATCTCCTGATCATCCTTAAGATGAAGAACAGCAGAAAATCCCCAAATCCAGGCGTGTGAACCTGTTAGTAAAGCGTCTGAATACTTCTGGTATATTCTGGTTATGAGTACAGAACAATGGGGGAGACTTATTATTATTGTTATTATTATTATTATTATTATTATTATTATTATTATGAGTATGATTATGAGTATGATGATTATTATAATTATTATGATTATTATTATTATTATTATTTTGATGATGATGATGATGATGATGATGATTATTATTATTTTGATTATTATTATTATTATTATTATGATGATGATGATGATTATTATGATTATTAGTATTATGATTATTATTATTATTATTATTATTATTATTTTGATTATTATTATTATTATTATTATTATAATTTTGATTATGATTATTATGATTATGAGTATGATGATTATTATGATTATTATTATGATTATTTTAGAGCGGTTTGTAGTTTGCTGATGGATAAACGTGGATGCTCGTGACTCAGACAGAATCAGAGCAGAACAGATCAGGATTATGTAAGATCCCCGAGGGAGGCTCTAAGCTCCTCCGCTGAGCCTCTTTTGGTTCAGGTTTGTTGAACCTGGAGAAGCAGGTCATATAAACATTCAGTAGCAGATCTGTCCTCCTCATGTTGGGCTTTGGGACGCCACCTCACTCTACCAGAGATCCTAAAAACCTGCACTTCAGTCCTTCATGTCGCACTGGTCTGACTGGTTGAACTGGTTCACCCCTTTGGCGCTCCATCATCGCCGCACCGTGTGAGATCCAGTAGATCGAGCTGGGTTTGATCTCCCGTTTTTTTTACCGCCGTTAATCATCGTTACCTGAGCAGATACGACCTGCACGTGTCCACGCGCCTGAGCACATAGTGGTTACCATGGCAACGGCTCTGCATGGGCTCATGTTATTGATGGGATGTGCTGGGTACGAGAGGAACGTTCTGGATTATTATTATTATTATTATTATTATTATTATTATTATTATTATTATAAGAGATATTATTATATTAATTGTTTATTGGTGCACTGAAGAGATTAAATAACAATATGTTCAAAACTTAAATATTAAATAATTCTATTTTTAAATAATAAGGCATTACATAATAAAATATTTAATAATAAAGCATAAAATAATGTAACAATGAAACATAAAATAACAAAATATTAAATAATAGACAGGGTTTTATTCAAATAAAGCAGTTTATCATACAGAACAGAATCTTCTGCACATGGATCTAATCATCTCTCACACACAGGATTGTGGGTAATGTAGTGTGTGTGTGTGTGTGTGTGTGTGTGTGTGTGTGTGTGGGAGCAGCTTGCAGATGGAACGTGGGATGAAACTTCACACTGAGTCTGATTTCCAAAAGAGGGCCACGTTCTGTTCCGGACTCTGTGTGTGTGTGTGTGTGTGTGTGTGTGTGTGTACAGTCAGCTCCAGAACTACTGAACAAAAGTGGAACAGATTTAATGCAACACAAAGCTTAAATGTTTGTTTTAAATTAATTAAATGGTTCGTTAAAACATTCTGCTTTATGACAGGATCAACTTAAATCCTCCCTGGTTAGGGTTGCCAGTTATATAAATATGACATTTAATACATGTTTTAATAAAGACATTTCAAAAACAATCTGAAGATAAAAAAAAACAACAAATTAACAAACAAACAAACAAACAGGACCTGAAAATGTTTAAAAAAAACATAGCAGATCTGGCAACCTTCCCCATTCACACACAGCTACTGATTTGATGGTGGACTGAGCTCACCACTCTAACACATTCAGTGTGTGTTCATGTTCAGGCACACCTAGGATCAAATACTGGATTTATACAGAACACACACACACACACACACACACACACACACACACACACACACACACACGCACGCACACACACGCACGCACACACACGCACGCACACACACACGCATGCACGCACACATACTTTCAATATTTAAATAAAGCAAATTTTACACATTTGCTTAATTAAATTCAGTACTGATGGGGAAGTTCCCATGGACCATGCTGTAAATCACTGACAACGTCTAAGTAAATAAGTGGTTAGCATTAGTGTTGGAGATTTGCAGAGGATGTTAGCAAGACTCCAAACCAATATATACTGTCCAATTTTATTTGGACAGTATATGTTGTTAAAATCACAGCACAAATATATTGGATTTTAATTGTTAGTGGTGTGATACATTAAAACCTAAACTAAAAACAGCTGCAACCCTAATGCACAAGGACAAAGTTTTAGGTTTATTACAGTATGCAGTATTGGGGAGGGTGGAATAAAAAAATCTATCAAACAGGCCCCTTGGTGATGTTATTCTAATCACTTTAGTTAGTACATAAACAAATAATTTTGTGGCATACAAGGAGTCTAATTGGATGTCAGGCTAGCGTGTTGCCTTCAGCCCTTCATTTGAAGTTCTGTAAACCTGAGATTAAAGGGACAATTGATCTCTCTCCCTCTCACTCTCCCTCCTTCTCTCAAGGATTCAAAATAGCTTTATCAGCATGACTCTAACTACAACAACATGAGCAAGCAGTGAGTTCTGGAGTTATAGTGTTACTCACTGTCTCTCAGGAAGTCACACACTGATACATACTGCACAATGAGGGATGCTGTGTCCCCCTCGCCATGAATTACCTTTCCTTTCCCAAATCAGTGAGTGCTTCATAATTTGGGATCCGCTGCTTGAATCTTTCTGTGAAATTGTCATGTGTTGTTTTGAATTTTGGCCAGTGAAAAAATAAGTGCATCTCTTGTCTCCATCTCCCTGCTCTCACAGTGAACACACTCTTGCTCCTCTTTGGGGAGCCAGGACTGTTTATACCTGCCCTTTTCTATGATCAGGGTACAGTGTACTTAATGTTGGCAATTATTTGGTTGTTGAGACAGTGCTGTTGGACAGGTATGGATATAAATCCACATGGCGACCAGAGAAACGATCCGAAATGAAATAAAGGTAAGAAATATTAACTTCTAACCCATAGAGCTTGCATTATTTCAACTTATTTCTCCTGCTCTTACTGTTATATTTTAGACGAATATGCATAATAGTAATTCAAATACACCTTTATCTTATCTGACACTACGTTTTAAGACAGGCCATTAATGGGGCATGACATTTTTTGCTAAACAAACGTACACAAGACAAAATAACAATACACAATATCTTAATTATTCCACATGACAAAGATTTAGAGAATGTGAAATGTGTTTGTTTTAAAGGCATCTTCAGGTCACATAAGGTGAAAAGCAATCAGTCCTGAATGTGTGTCTGTGATAAAGCATTTGGACCAACACTTTAGAATACACCTTTGCTGCATATTGAAGGTTTGCTTCTTGCACCTTCCTCAAGTCTTTCAAGACTTTATCACACTTAAATGCATATATTATCTACTACATTGTATAAGTTAACTCTACTACACCAGTTATGTTTTTACCACACTGCACACAAAAACTAAGAGATTTCATAAGGGGATTTAAATTTTAAATATCCCCCAATTTTTGTGAGCAGTATACTTAGTACATACAGCTTAGTAAATAGTGTGGTTCAGCAAAACCTTGACAGGTGGATGTAGCTTTATGCACACTGTAATGCATTCCTCACATTACTAGTTTTTACTTTCTACCATCCTTGCTTATTTCTTCTTTAAGGTTACAACATATACGTAGATTAGCAGGAACATTGTTTTAAAAATCTAAACCTAATCAGAAAAAGTTGAGCCAGTATAAAAAATGCAAAGAAAATGCAATTTGTCTTACATTTATGCTGACGTTTATTTAATTCAAGCCAGAATGAACCAAAAATATAAGATATAAATATAAGATTCATATTTTGTCTGTTCAACATCATATCATTTGTTAATATTTCCTTATTTCTACATTTCAAAATATTTCATTAAATAAATACATACACTTTAAAGCTCGTAATTAGATAAAAAAGGAAATAAATAGGGAATCAGCAATAAGTTTAAAAGCCAGGTTCTGTCATGGTATGGGGTTTTGTCAGTGCCCTTGGCAAAAGTCATTTCCTCTTTTGTGATGGCAGCCATAATTCAGAAATGTACGACCACTGGACAAAAAAGAGGCACTTATGACTGAAATATATGTATTATCTTAGCCACAATTCGGACAGAATTTTCTGGGATTTTGGGACTGGGATTTTTCACCGTATGCTTCACTACACCTGCAAATCCAGCTGCTTCCTTCACATTATGGCCTTTGGCACATCCAAATGTAATCCCTCCTGTTTACTGCACTCTACCACCTCAATCTAAACCTGTCGCACACCCCACCGGTATTTATAGCTCAATCACGCTCATGCAACCTCTCCTGCTGAAACCTAAAGATACTACCACTGTAAACACACAAGGTAACAACATTTTGTCCGATAAGTGTACATTGGAATTTAGAGCAACATATGGTTCCTTCAAGCCATCATCTTTTGCAGTGACAATGCAAAATCATATGCTGCACACATAACAAAGGCATGGCTGCAGAAAGAGGGGGTTTGGGTACCCTGACCTGACCTGTTCCCAAAAGAGAATGTGTGGAAAATGTTTTAACTAAAAATGTGACAAAGACAACCTTGTACTGTTACACACACCTGCAGGAAAAAAATGGATAAAGTAACACCCAAAATACTAAATTACTTTTTTTTTAGAAACAAAGGGAAAATTATATATTTGAATATCCCAGCAAGTAATGGGTGAGGGAGTTTTTAAGCAAGATTTTCCAACGGGACAGTTGTCATGTAGCATATGCTGTAATCAGATTTACAATATATCTTGTGGTTCAAAAGCTATCCTCAAAAAAAGGTACAACACCTGGGGTTGTTGCCTGTGATGCACAGCTGTTGGACGTGTTCAGTGTGCTGTCCCTGGTGCTGAACACAGAGCTGAAGGTGCAGGATCCAGTCATGAACCTGCATGTGAATCTGTGTAAAAATGTTGTCACAAGCCTCACGACGCAGTGCTAAAGGTAGGATTTATTGCGGATTTTCACAGTATACACAATTTGTTTGAGATGACTCCAAGTGGTGTGAGGTTGGCTGCTCTGGCAGGCCATTCCACAGGTCCACGACGGCCAATATAGTGACCAGGGAATTAAATATCCAGCCACTGACAAACATGTTACACCTTCTGGTTCCTCCCCTTCTAGCTATGCTGCTATAGTCAATGCTGCACCTGGCATCAGTGACTTTTAATAGACTCTATGCTCCTACCCAATAAGTAACTATAATTTCTTTTTTCTCTCCAATCTGATGTTCCGGTACCAGCTCCAGCACCACACACTTAGATGGTCCTCCATCTTAGCATCACTCAATCTATTTCATTATTTAATTAAAATTTTATTACTAATTGAAATCTTATTATTCATTTTATTTGTTTTATTTACTTAATTTTATTATTACTACAACTTAATTATTTAAATTAACATCTAGACCACCCGAGGAGGATGGGAGTTTTTCCTTGCCACTGTCGCCCTAGGCTTGCTCAATTTAGGAATGGCCTTTTTAAGATAATATAAGATTGTCAAGCTGCTTTGAGACAAAATTTTGAAGACATTTTTGCAAGAAAAAAAAAGAAATAAATTGTATATGCATTTCCATACTGTCCCAAAGTTTTCTGATTTGGGCTTATTTTAACAACAAACATGAACACATGTAAATTAAATTTAAATAGTAAGTTAAACTGAGCAAGATGGTTAAAATAACTGATGGTGTGTGCATCAATATGCCTAAATACTCTATGACATGTAAAATGCATCAACTGAACTGGTTTATTTTTTTCTTCTTTGCTGGCCAAATGAAAAGCAAAAAGATGTCAGCAGAGGCAAAATAATGTCTGATTCCTGTTATCTGTTCAAATATGTCTTGTTTTACAAAACCTAAGTACTCGTGTGTATAAGCTGCAGATTTGACTCAGCATTAGTGTAGGGAGCTGAATAAAAACGATCCAAATTTAGTCTTCAACAATACTTTAAACAGTAGATCTAGGTACCCAATTCATACTAATGGTTAAGACAGTACTCAACTTGCTGCATGCCATTGAAAAAGTAATGAAACAATTAGGAAAATTGCTCAAGAACATAAAACACATTAAATTAACTCAAAAGAACATCTAGATTGATTAATACCAGAAACATGACCCATGGTGAAATAATGAGCCCCATACATTGTTTGTCTTCTTCTCTAGATGTACACATTGTAAATGTAAGGTGTCTACTAGCAGGCGACACCATTTCAAATGCACTACATGCGTTAAAATATGGGATTTATCTAATTTAGTGCCTTTCATTAACCTTTAAAAAAAATGAAAACTGAGACAACTCTGTACTGTTTCACACACATCTTTTACATGTTATGAGAACAAATGGCAACATTACTAATTGGTAAATTATGCAGTAATTAATGTATTTTGAACAAAAAGACGTGGCCCGGACTTTACTTTATTTGCATTTTTTATACTGCCCAAAGTTTTCCTATTTTGGATTTATAACTACTTAAAACAATGACTTATTACGATTATTTAGGTAAAAGAAGTTTTATACATGAAGCAAAACTTGGCAATACTATATATTATACTATATGATAAAAACATACTCAAATCTGAATTCGCAAGATCTGTTGATTATTATGTGTTCTGTTTACCCTACTTATTGTGGTCAATTTCTGGGGGTGATGAGGTGCCTATCCTAAATATCACTACACAGACAAGAGTGCAGTCTGCAATAGTCACCAAGTCCATTGGAGGGCTTGACAGGGCTTGCGGTTGGCATCTGTATCCAGTGCCCTCCCTCATATTTGTGTTGACATGCCTTCACAACACCCTGCCCAGCTGCTAGGCACAGCTGAATCCCAAACCTATGCATGCAAGGGCCATGTTGACGCAAATATTAGGCTAAAACTGTAGGAATACTTTGCAAAAGTCTAGTGGGAATATTACACAGCCTTTCTTTGGGGGTGGAGCTGAATGTCATCAAAGGTAAGTTACAGGGCAGTAAGGGTGCAATCAAAGGAATTAATAACCTAAAATGGAAACAAAGAATTGGAAATTGATCTAATAAGCACTATAAAGCATTGATCAGGAACCATTACTCAGACCCAAAAGATAATGTTGCTTATGTTTATTCAGCAGATTTAAATACAATGACCATGTTTATCTTCGAAGGAAACTAATTCAAACACTGTAGCTGCTGCTCTGGTAGGATAGAGACAGGCAGAGGAGGACACAAACTGACTGATATATGTAAACATCCCAGAGGAGAGAATGCTTGTCAAGGCATTGGCAGCTTTTCATTTTTGCCACGAAGAAGAAAAGAAAACAATGCTTACAGAAACGTCAAACATTCATACATTAAAAAAATACACTCATCAGATTCACATTGAGTGTGCTTATCTACTTCGAAACAGTATCCATATACATTTAAATATAGAATTTCATGTTACGATTAAGGAAGCATTTTCTCAGGAAGCTGTTAAGTTCATGAGGCCTCTGTGTAAATTCCTCCCTTGGAGCAGTACTATAAAGTAAGCGTGTGTACATGTACATGTGTATTTAAATGTTGACAGGGGATATTGCAATGACTGCTGAAATAAAGACGTTGTAAAAAGCTCACGGTAAGTTGGTCCTTCTTATATTTTATTACGAATTAAAGGTTAAGTCAGCCGCAGGGCTACTCTCTTAAGTAAGTGGGCAAAAAGGAATCACAGAGTATGAAAAAGAACCCCCCCCCTCCCAAAAAGAACCCCCAAATAAACAAACAAAAAAAAAACCTTGAGATGAATGGTTGAATGTTACCAAAAGAAAGACAGCATAAAACATTTTTCAACATGATTTTCTTTTCCTCCGCGAAAGTTTCTTCCATTAGGTCTTTGGAATGGCAGGATTTAACGACGGTACCCAAACTCATCTGCGTCATCGGCACGGAAGTCTCCATAGCGCCAAATGTTGAGCTGAAAGGTAATGTGCAAATAAAAGTCAGTCAAATGTTTAAATGAGCAAAGATGATTGTTAGAAATTACACAAAGACTCATTGAGAAGCAAATAACACCATGATTTGAAAGGTATCGGTTTTTATTTTAGTCCAAGTTAGTCTAGCTTTTGTGGCTGTAACAGTTTTGCTTCAGATGGGTGAACGATTCTGCCTTCGGCTTGGTTTGATGTTCTGCATTCACAAATAATTACCATCTGTGTATAATTGAATTTCATTCCAACATTAGTGTACTGCATAAATAACATTTCTTACAGGGTAGGACCTACGTTGCTCTCAAAGCAGTCTGAAACCATCATAGCCTAGATTAAATAAGGTGCTGGGAATATTTTTTACAAATTCTGATCCATTTAGCAGAAGATTCAAATCTGGTGGCTGTAGAGTCAACAAAAGTTATTTTGATGAAACCACTGTGAAATGGCATGTGACAATATATGCAAAATGGATCTCATTAACAGATGAGTAAATTACGACCATAAAAGGTTTGCATATTTTTTATCAACACTTCTTGCAGTGGCTTCGAGCAATCAAGCAATATTTGAAAACCTGATGGTGGCACTAAACCATTAACCATCACCATCAACTTGAACAGCAAGCTCAGTAAAGATTGGGTGCATGAAATATCGTTATTTATGCAGATCCTACACAGCAGAAATCAAAAGTAATCAGACAAGGTAATGTTTCAAACCTAAAACCTACAGTCTTGAGTAGCCTCAGGCCTCTTGTTCTTCACTACAGTAGAATGAGTGTAACTTTGTCGTCTTCTGACTCAAGTGTAAACACTGCGTATTTAGAGGCGATTTTTTGTTCGCCACTGTTGTAATGACTGGATGTGAATTAGTGTAACCTTTTCACCTGAAAACTTTAATGTCTGGCCAATCTCTTGTTGAGAATGCCTTTTCCTCCATAGATACCACACTCGCTTAATTTTTTCTGAGCATAGATGTTTAAATGTGACTTAAGTCTCTTGTTTTTTGCTCGATAGTGGATATCACAGTAGGTTATTAACATGACCATGTCAATAAGATAACTAAGGTTAATGTGCTTATAAGTGTGGAGGTCAATTAATAAGCCATATTGTAAAGTTCTCTTATACACACACATCTCGTATTCATAATATGCACGAGAGGCACTCTTGTATATAGACACACAAGCTGGTCATTATAGCATGCATCAGTAAAAACATAGATGAGTCATTCAAAGCAGCCATGCATAGACATCCACATTAAACCCTTTCCCCATTACATTCTCAATCCATCCTTCACCCCATAAAGCACTAAAGCCATTTTCTGCTCAATGTTCCATTCCTGGTCACAGATAAAAGTGACTTTGGAAACACAAAGCAAATGCTTTTCTCACTCACTACGAGTACTCCCTTCTCTCTTTCATCAGTGTGTGTGCGCTCAGCTGCTAACTCAGAGAATCACAGCTAATCAGCAGCTATGATAATTAGCGCCGTTGTTAGCAAAGACATGATCATCAGCTCCTAGCATGCCACTCTTTGCAGCTATTGGAGCAGAACTTGCTGCTTGTGGCTTGTTAAACATTCACTAGCCTCTGAAGAGGACTGAAAAGATCGGGGTTCATGTACACTTAGAATTAGCAGAGTAAAAAGAGTGGCTTATTCTCAAAGGATGACCGTTCTACCTAAAAAACAACAACAACAAAAAAAAAAAACACCCAACAAAAACACAAAGAATATGTGCACTGTCTTTGTAAAGGCAAATCATTTGTTATGAAAACAGATGCTGAATGATATGTCAAGGGGAACAAGTCACGGAGGGTTGGATCAAGTACAGATTAGTACATTTCCTGCTGTAGCAAACCTACTGAACCCCAAAATGAAACTAGCGAGTTAAAGTTGGTGTTTTGGGGGAAGAAAAACACTAAACATTAATCACAACATTAAACAAACATTGATTGGTTGTCAGTTGCTCGGAAGATCTGCTGAGATTTTTACATGCAGTCATTTTTAGGATGTACAGAGAACTGCCAAAAAAAGAGAAAATATCCAGTGGCCAGCAATTTTTTTGGGTAAAAATGCCTTGTTGCTGACAGAGAATGGCCAGAGCCGATGTAGAATATATGTAAAAGCGCACTAAACACACTAAACCTTGAAGCACATGGGCTACAGGTGTTGGTTCTTTGCTGACAGATGCCACTTCTGAGTATTGTTGCTGCCCAACTCCATCTCTTTATGACTACGGTGTACCCATCTTCTATGTATCATGTCACAAAACTCAAACTTATTGTCTTTTGAACATCATACAGTCGAATCCGGTTAATTGGACCACCGGTTGAGAAGCGAATGAGAAAAAGAAGCCACAAGTCGCCACCTAGCGGATGCAAAGCAGATCAGCGAGATATGGGAGGATTTTTGGGATCCCC
>JAVSBV010175999.1:0-13523 GCA_033117975.1 Parotocinclus spilosoma | reverse complement strand
CGAGTTATTATAAGGAAAGGAACGGAGGAAAAGATCTTGGTCTGTTGCGTCGATTTGGACGCAAACTACACGACGATGAGAAAAACAGTCCAAACATTGTGAAGTCGTCTCCATGGAAACCACAGAGCACTAAAACAGGAAGCGGAGACGGCGATTACCCAAGATCCAACGCGGACAGACGCTCCAGATGGATGGAGGGACGGCGAAATGCCAAAAGAAAAAGCCTCCTTTGACTCACTCCTACTCATCCGTGCACAGTCAAAGAGATAGAGAGGCAGAGGAATAACAGAGAGTGAGAGAGTGAGGGAGGGTGAACCACAGGGACAGAAAAGAGGATGGAAAATAAGGAGAGAAAACCAAATAAATACAGCTTTGTGTAACAGAGGGTGTAAAGACGGAGCAGAAAGTACAGGAGGGGGGGGGGTAATGGCAAGAAGAAGTATGTACACTTTCACAAAGCATGGTATCCATTACATTCCAGTCGAACCCTGGCATATTGAATATCTGTACAGATCAAGCACAGCACATCTCGAGGATTACATTTCTACCTCAAATCACTCCGCCTACTTTCCTAACACAAACTTAACACCTCTATAGCCATAAGTCAATGATCTCAATGAAGTTCCATTTCTCAGACTGCTTGATGAGCCCCATGGCAAAGTTTCTGCAGTTTCTATGGCGGGAATGATTACAGAAAACGTCCCGCCCATTCATTCGCACCTGCAGCTTCAGCAGGGTGATTTACAAGGCTCTTAGACACATGATCTTACAGTTAGCTCCAGGATTGTCAACACCTAGTGGTTAGGAACAGTCTTTGTAAATCGTTGGCCTTGTTTCTCATCTCAGAGGCTAATAAGCCAGTTTTCTCACTCGCGGTGTGAATCAGGAGGACCGGTTCGCACCTCACGGACTGCTCTCTAGGCAGTGCTCATGGTGTCATTTGGTAGACAGTTTTTGTATGGACGCGTTCAGTCGCAAGCAGGCACACCCACACGAGCGTCAGGTTTGTTTTCCTAATGCCACCATAATAGCCGGTCAAACGGACCAATCCCAAACCTTCGAAGAAAATTAAGGGCTGTAACATTTGAGCGTAAACCTTGTAATGACACTCGGATCAGATAATTTTTGCGTATCAAATATACGCGAACACAAACCGAACACTGCACATTAATAGAAACACAACCATCCAGCTGCCTGGTATTAACTACAGCTGTAAAAATAACCATAATTTTTTTTTTTACGCTGCTCAAGTACAAACTGGCCAGTTTAATAAAAAGCAGACGCACTTGGGACGTGTCCAAAATGGCCCCATTACTCCTATGGTTCCCTACAGTCTACTTACCATGTACAGTGGAACCTCCAGGGTCGACAGAATATTCACAACTTAGTTGCCCCCCCCCCCAAAATCGAACAAATAATCTAACTTTGAACATGGGCACCGTAAAATAAAACACCCAAATACGAAGGACGTAATCCTGTCCTTTTGATGGTGATAATGCACAAATATGGTGCAATCGTGGACATATTTTATTATTACATTATGTAGATCAGTCTATGCTGAAGTTACAATCACCCCAGTGGCTATAAAGCTTCACTTTTTTTAACATTTATGAATATATCACAATCCTGTGTTTGTTGTGCTTGTAATCATTCATTACATACAAATACAGGTGTTTAAAAAAAACGAATCAACCAAATGGGGGGACTAATCAATCCTACTGAACTTACTTATGGAGAACTTGATTCCAACTTTAAATAGCTTTCTGGAATCATAGTTTAAATTCAACTCCACTATAGCATTATTTTAAATACAACTATGTCCAATTATTTGACATTCCACATTTTCTATTTAAAAAAGTATCATTTTTTAATTGTTTTTAACGTGATTATTGAATTATTTGGAAAAATTCTGACAATGCTTATATTCACTCATATGGCAGGTTTTTTTGTTTTTTTTTTAAAAGCTTTTTAAATACAAGCCAGCAAAACACGATCGATCCTGACTGATATGCTTAACGTGATAAAGTGTTGAAACTGACTACACTGACTTTAAAGGGCCGAGCTAATTGTGGCCAACTTTGCATTTGCAAATTTATAAAATCTTTAAAAATATCACCATGCAAGTGTCCCATACTGACTTCGCACACAAAATTTGATAATCCTGAAAAATCATTTACCTACATTATCAGCAAAAAACAAAGAACCAAAAGAAGTAAAATTAATAAAACATCAAGATTTTACTAAAATATATATATATAAACAAAACATTAAGGTTTTAAAAGAACACGAGTTGCATACGCATAAAACGTGAAGTCAAAAGAATGAATCTACTGCTGTGTGTGCAAGCTCTGGTTTTGCACACTGATTTCTCACAAAAACCACGCGTTGATTTTTAAAAAAAATGCTGAGCCAGATCAACTTGACTTGCAGGTCTGATTCAGCAAAATATTTATGGAAGTATTTATATTACAAAGTCCATTTCTTGCGGTTCAGCCAATGAGACATTCTTTAATATTTATCTCATTATCCAGTATTTCTATTATCAAGTGCAATGTAAATGTTAAACAATAAAGATTTAACGTTAAAGGGAGTTCTTTTGTTCACCAATATAAAACATCTTTGGCACTGTTTTACTTTGGTGAAATAAAAATCAAATTCAGATCTAATTTAAGAATGGAAATTTAAGTTGGATTAAGGACAGTGCAAACAGCTCGATTTTAAAAATCACACCCTCCGCTATTTAAACCCCTTGTCTGAACTCAGTCATAGGTACAGTTTAATCAAAGTTCTAGCTTTTGTTCCGCAAAACCGTCTTCACTCTGTGACACAAACGTAACCAATTTTACTGTTCTCACACTCGACAGGTATACAGTATAAGCTAAACAAAAACAAACGAGATAACACCAAACCTTCTATGCACCTATAACTATAACCTTAACTTTGAAAAGTCTTAAACATTTTAACCCAATTTCATTTGTGACTTGCCAACAAGTTGTACACAGAAAGAAATTTCAAGCACCAGCATATGAGCTCACAAAGATAACCATTCTAACACAAAACCCCTGTTGTTCTCAAACAGAGAGACACAAAAAGACTGAAGTCACTTTCACAAGTTCATACATGTCTGAAAGCATGCAGGTGTGTGTGTGTGTGTGTGTGTGTGTGTGTGTGTGTGTGTGTGTGTGTATACACGTGAGAGCCTCCTCCCTTAGCTATCCTGGCAATCTGGAGTCTATTTCTGTAACCAAACCAAAAAGATAATCTTTATTTAAATGAAGTGTTACATTTCGAGGCAGAAAGGTTCAGAATGTGCGGCTGAAACACTAAGACTGCATGAAATAAAAACTAATTACTTTACACAGCACAGCAGAAGCGATTTTATTAATAACCTAAGCTTTTGTTAATCTGACTGCTCTAAAAATACAGCAGGATTTTAACTCGTTGTGAGAAGTGTAAAAGCCAGGAATGAGACACTGAGCACTATTTCCCTAGAGCACCAAACGTGGCAAAAGTAGTCACACGGTCACGGTACCAACATGAACTTTGTGTCTCTTTGCGAAATACTTAAGTAACCAAACAGACTTTGACATGGAAAAAACAGGCATCCATTATAGTGCAGGCAGCAGCGTAGCCAGCGCTTCTGCTCGATCATGATGTTGTTGCCAGGTTTGTGGATGAAATTGCTTAAATAGTAATAAATGTACAGCAGGTACAGGTACAGAAATGGTGGCCTAATAAGACTGAAAGATACTTCAAAGATTGGGTTCGACAAAAGTGAGTGCTGATTAAACACTGCTGAATATTAAAAATAAAAATACACCACATGCTATATCAAACCATTTTAGTCACCCTGTCAAGATCACAAGTACCAACGATATTTGTGACATGCATTCTTACCGTAGCAAACTAGTAAACAAAACAGACGAATTTATAATCAAAGGCGATCAAACATATAAAACATTTATCCTGATAATACCAATAATCTTATCTAATGCAGATCTACCTGTACTTATGGGCTCTGTCCCAAATCGTCCCCTGCACAGTACACCCTAGAGTATTTTTTTTGCCCATTGGAAACAGAGCTGCTTAAAGGCAGAAGATTTGAGACACTTCCTTATACGATCACGTCTTTGCTTTGCGACAGCACAAATGTGTATTTATGTGTGTGAGACATCACTGTGGAGCTAAATAAAACAGCTGGAAGACAAGAAAACAGCATCAACATGCTTCTAATAAAAAGCGTCTAATGGAAAATTGCAGTTATTGTATTCAATCATTAAGTGGAATAAATTCATTGCTAAAGTTTATACTGTTTCCTGGCCAAGTCAGGCTTAAATATTTATTTTGCAACTAGTACGAGCAAAGAAAAAAAAAAAAGTCACATTTTTAGTGTCAAGTCTTATTCTTTATTTATACAGCACTTTTTACAACTGACATTGACCCAAAGCAGCTTTACAAATTCTGAGAGTAACAGACCAATCGGAGTCTTGGTCCTCCCAAGGTTTCTTCCTTTCCACTGTCACCCTAAGATTGCTCAATTTAAGATTGGCCTTTTAAAATGACATAAGATTGTAAAGCTGCTTTAAGACACTGCTCCATTTTAAAAAGCGCTATAGAAATAACTTTGACCAAACCCCCTAAATGAGCAAAAAAATACAGGAAGAAGCCTTGTGAGGACCCAGACTCAGCAGGGACTCGATCTCTTTGGGTGGCCTGGCAGCTAATTAATTAATCAATTAACATAGATAGATAGACAGACATTAAATATATACACTGCTCACAAAAATGAGGGGCAATTAAAAAAAAATGAGTATGAAGCAATTAAAAAGGAGCATTTACTTTTATTTCATTAAACAACATCAGAAAAGCAAATAAAGTCAAAAAGTTGTTTAACTACACAGTCACTATAATTTAGTTTAAATCTCATCTGAGATGTAAGTGATATATTCAAACTGGACCAGAGTGCCCCCACATTGACTGTTCAGTAGGGTGTATGGTCACTCAAGAGTTCCAAAACAAACAGACAGTGATGGAGCATGGACAGGATCAGATTATCCAGCAGGATCCTCTTCATATTCATTTTGAAATATCCTCATTTTTATGAGCAGCGTAGACAGTGAGATAACAGGAGTCCAGCCTTTGATGATGTAGGTATGGAGATCTTAACATTTTGGGGAAAAAAGCTGGTTAGTAGAGAAATGAGAAACGTGTCGCAACAAACAGTACAGTGCACATGTACACATTTTTTCTACACAACTGCACAAAATTGAGCACTTTGAAACAGTCCAGTAAATGAGTTTGATCATCCATCAGTAATATAGACTCATTTAAACATGGAAACCTTAACACACACAGACACAGGCACGCACACAGACGCACGCAGACAGACACACGCACGCAGACAGACACACGCACGCACGCAGACAGACAGACACACAGACAGACAGATGTACAACAGCTTAATTCAAACTGCGTTTTAGATCCCAGCAAAGTTCAGAGGGTGGAAAAATGGCAGTGTGAGTAAGGATTGCATGTACTAACCTAAATTAGGAGCGAAGCATTCCATCTGTTTTATAGTCTTACATAACCGAGCGTGCACGTCTTTCTTTTTCATACTGGGCCTTATTTGGCCGTTTAGCCAGCATCTCTTAAATCCAAGCTTGAGAAGTGAGAAAACCTTCAAAGCTTTGTGATGTCCAGAGCTGGCATAGCGTACTGTCCAAAAGTCTTAGGCCACCATTAGACTTGGTGTCACCATATACAGTAAATTAAAATAACCATTGTTGAGGACAAGACTTGCTTTCGTCGACATTTGCATATGGCTTATGTTTGCCTTGGCAAAAGCTACAGTCCTTTTCAGCACACAGAGCAAGGGGACAGTTTAATAACCAACACCTAACCGTGAAGACAGAATCCATACTCGCACTACACCCGGTCGCCTCGTACCAAGCCAGATTGTTCCACCTGCCCAGTGATCTGCTGGACTGCACTCACACTCAGGACCAGAGGACGATTACATCATGCTTACATGCCTCTATATTTTGTGTCTATAAGGTGCACTTGAACAGAGCAAATGGAGGTCATGGTTTTACTTTGTGGCTTTTTTGGAGTCGTTCTGGGCATGCTGACACAGCCCACTCATACGCCTGTATGATTTTACTGGTTATGCAACTTTTGGCTACTCAAGCTGCACATAGGATGATTTTTACATTTTGTTCTTTGCTCAGGCAGTTAGAGATCAGGTACTCGGCATTAACAAAGCTGCACCGGTTTGGCCCTTGAGCAAGGTCCTAAAGTCAATTGTTCAGGTTGTATAACTCAAACTCACTCTGGATAAAAGGTGTCTGCTAAAGTCTGGAAATGTAAATAAGAGGAGAAACAAAGGCCATTTTTTGTCATATATCAAAGAGTACGACTAATACACAAGTAAACAAAATTGGCCTTTATATACACATCACGTAATGGGTTACCTGACTGAAAGGGCCAAATCCATCAAGTTAAAGCAACCAAGGATGTTCTGAAGTTGTCTTGAAGAAAAAACATGGATGTATTTTGGCAAATAGGAATAATTACAGAGGTAAAAATGACTCCAAGGTGGAAGATTTGTAGATGATGGGAGCATTTTGTCTTAACCAATCCTCCAGATCTGTAATTAGACACCACTTCCACGTGAAAGAAAAAATTGGGAAGGTGTGCCAGAAGAAAGCGCTTCTTTCATGTAACCACAAATGAGAATCTAGCGCTAGAACCAGGTGTTACAACAAGATAGAAAACAGCCTTTCAGGAAAGGCAAGTAAAAATTATTTTTTTTTTAAAATCTTCTCAAATTGTTAAAAGCGGCTCACTCTCCCAGGTGTTCTTTCCGGAACGCTTAGTTCTCATCAGCACTCATTATTGTAATATCTACAGAGAAAGAAACGTAACGTGTCCTAAAAGGAGAAGATTAACATTATCGCCTATGGGAAACAGTGAGTGAAACCTCCAGTGTGTGACTGTAATGTGGTACTGACTGAACCCTGACCTGTAACAAACACACACTCTCAACGTATTGTACAATTGTTCCCATATTCAGGAAACAACAACAGGAAGTCTTAACAGCTGTTCTGTTCAATAATGCCTTATGACGTTATAAGAAACGAGGCCAGAGGTCAGAACGGACTACAATTCCACACACACACCCCATCACACACGCGCCAATGGCATTGTTACAATTAAGCCGACAAATCTTACTTAGGAGCAGATGTGCTTTGTTTCTATAAAGGAACCATCATAATTTAAATACATAATGAAAACAACAACAACAACAAAAAAAGCATTAGAGGGGCAAATCAGGAGCTTGGGATCAGGGACAATGCATTTAGGTTCAGGCTGTAACTTGGACACATTCAATAGATAAATTAGGAAGTGACATCGTAATTGTAGTGCAACATGGAACTGGAACTACACTGCCTGCCAGGAGCGCTAATCAATTCAGGAACCTCTGATGCAAATCGGCCCCGGTACACAAGTCAGGGCTGATAATCAAACAAAATGCATTGTTAATTATTCAGTACTGTACAAAAGTCTTAGGTCACCATTAGATTTGCTGTACATGCAATGGTACAATGACCATATATAACACAGTCGATGATTAGAAACACTAAAAATGTTAAACTTCGATTAGTCCAGACCTTTGTAAGCTTTAGCATATCTTAGCATTTTCTCTCCATTCCCCCTTCAGAAAGTAGCTTCTAGGCTCAGGTTTTCTGCGTCCCTTTCCAAAAAGACTTTTCCTGATTAAGTCTAGAGGGAGTTCACAGTAAATGCTTGCTACTGTAGCCTATAGAAACTGTTTTCTGAAGGCTTTAATACTGCATGCGTGTCCCATGTCTTTTTGGATTCGAATATCCTCTGCTATTTGAACCCCTTGTCAGTTTGTGTTTGTTGGTCAAATTCTTAACACATTAAAGCCTTTTTAAAGTTCTGTTCGCTATCTGCATTCCTATGGCATGAACCATTATTTTTATCAGAGTTTGGCTTAAAAAAAAAAAAAAAAAAAAAAAAAAAAGACTAAAAATGCACTACATGTTGATAAAAATCAAAATCCTAAAATGCTGAGCAAGGGTTTGTGGTAACGTAAACGTTATGAAATATAACAGGATATGGAGTTGAACTATGTAAAACAACCTTAGCTTAGGTAAGTCTGCTTAGCTTAGGTAAGTCTTCCAACAAGCTGATGATCCCAAACCAGACCTCAAAATCTACATTCTTGAGTCTGTATACGGAAGTTCATCTAGTAGCTTCACATTCCTGTTTCACACAAAGGTAAGTTTCTAAAGACCGAGGTAGATGTTACAAGCATGCAGTGATTGCTTTTAGAACAACTCTCCAGGTGATCAGGACATTCTGAAGGTGCTCACTTCCGCAGCCTTTTTATTTACACACGGATTGCGGTGACTCAAAAACCCTCACACGTCAGATTTCAGCCTTTCCGTTCCGGCGAAAAAGTGCTTATCGTGTCATCTACCTCCATGATTTAATTGCTTAGGTCAGCATTTACATAAGTGTTTCTCAGCAGTGAGGGATCACATGATGAAGGAAACTGAAGCAGCTCGTGAAACCTGAGCTGCTCTGGGTCTCTTAAATAATCAATGGTCTAATGAAAAGGCAAATGCAAGAGACTGTTGGACAGGGGCGTTTCAAAGTTTAGGACTACAAGAAGGTTTGGTTATGTTTGGTTTGGTAATGATATTTAAATAAATTATCTTTGGAAGAATTCCTTTGATAAACATACATATCACACATATACACAAATACAAACATACATGCGTGTGTACGTATGTATATATATCCACTCACTTTACATTTTGTGAATAACTATCATTTGACCAAACTTCACCATTGTACATCTTGGGTCTAATAAAACAATAGCAGCTCACACGTCTTGCTATACAAACTGAACTGTAATTATAATTATTTTATTGGTATTAGAGTACTAGATTTAACACTCCCCTCTAACTTTCTGTGGTATAGTAGTCTATTCCACTCCAGATTTTCATACATCCCCGACCCAGCTTTGTGAATGAACTTTACTTTCCTCATCTGTCCCATCACACCCTCTGCTATTTAAACCCCTTGTCTTTAGACCAAAATCAAGCCTTTGTACCGTAAGCTCCGTGTGTGCCTGGCATTTGACCGCTGAAAGGGAACAAAAAGACCAATCAAAATTCAAAAACCATATAATTTGTAAACCCATAAATTTGGTTTTAGATTGCAAACTGGATGTACTGTCCTTATGTAAACAATAAAGCCTGATAAGACAGAGCCATGGTAAATCCTGTCCTCCACATGTTACGTAGTCTACAGATCCTACAGAAGCTGGAATATCCGTTTACTCTTAAGCATAGATAACGGATTCACCAGACCAGCAACGGCATTCAGAACAAATCAAAAGGAGTTTCAGGGTAAAGGGAGGAAGCAACGCAGATTCGTACAGGATGATAAATAATGGCAAGTGAAATAGAGCCTTTGGAGCCATAGGTGTGAGAAAAATTCAGAGGAAAGATCAAGATATTAAACATACGTCCGGACTCTGTATTTAGTGCTTGCTTTGATCTCCACGTCCTGTCTCCCAAGTAAGACAGAGGATTGTAGCCTTATTTCTGAACCCTTTTATTTCTTTACAGCACATCCCAAGTCTGGCTATCTGTCTCAGTGTGTGCTTGTTTTGGGGGATGGGGGGTATGGTACGAGACTGAAAAGGATGTGGAGGCAGCAGAGAGGCCAGGGAAGAGGAAGTGGAAATTATAAACGTAACATGTCTGGGTGTGTTAGAGGTCGTCTGTCCTTGGGCACCGCCTTCAAGACGCATGAAGAGTAGAACTGTGTAAAAGTCGTTATTTATAGTATATACAGCACAAAGGAAATTTAAAGGAAGGCAGAAGCAGAGGTGGGACACAGGTCTGCACATGCATTCCTGCTACTTAATAAAGGCATGGATGAAGCCTGAATACGGGCATTACCACACACGCACACATAAGGGATGCCCCGATCACGTTTTCTTGCTGCCAATTCCAATCACCCATGAGTGCTGGTCACCGATACCGATCACATACCAGGTGCCTTATTTATATTCTCTCCAGTGAGCCTCGAAAAACTTCCCATACTCCAAACAAGTGTTTGCTCTTTAAATTAGTTGTGTTAAAGCATTTTAATGTGCTTCCCTCACGAGGTATTCTTTAAACTGGTGTTCCTCTAGTTATTCCTAACCAGTCATTAACTGACCATCACAGCTTATTTGAGTATTGTTGCTGACCATGTGCATGCCTTTATAACCACGATATAAACAGCTTCTAATGACTATTTCCTGCACGACATCACAAAGAAAAAGTAATCAAACTTGTTTCATGAGCATTTAAATTTAATGTTCTTCAGTGGCGTTCCAAGTCCCTGGATAGGAATTTAAGAACTAGGGAACATGGCAGAACGGATGATTGTGAAACTGCATGAGATCTGACATCGGACCATTATAAAACAGGGAATACCTGTATCGATCCCAAGATTGCTTGGCACATGCTCATTTAAACACCACGGAAATTGGAGAAAGAGAAGAAAAATAATGGTAATGATAACAAAAATAGGTTAAAATGTCAACGCACCAACTCCACCCACAGAAAGCATGTAAGGCATCTAAATAACAGCTTTAATTCAGAGAGAATTGCCAACAGGGACGATCCGAATGCGGACAAATTAAACGAGCCATGGTTAATGGTAATAGTACTCATAAATTATGATTTGTTTCCAGGAGTTTGCTTGACTTGTACAGTGGTGTTAGTCCAGTGATTTTTTTTTAAAAGAAAATGTGAGCATTTTTTATGTTTACTATTTCAGTGCTTCTTTCATTGTCCTTGGTATCCCAGTGATGCGTTGAGGATCCGTGTAGCTGCGATATTCTGTTAATAGATTCACAGCGTTTCCAGGAGAAGGCTACTAGAAACAGCAGTTCCTGAGGATCCAGGTTGGTTTAAACATCAGGCTAGACTTACAAGTGACAGGTGGTGTTGTTAAGGAATCCTGTGAACCCTGGACCGTCACTCTGAGTCTAAAGATTCTCCTAAAGATTTTTAGAAAAGGTTGTGCAATGGTTTGAGGAACAAGACAAAGTTCAAGATTTTGGTCTGGTGGCTGCAGCTCTCAATCAGGACGGGAATCTGGGGGACGTGCTGGACAAAAGTGTGATCTGTGGAGGTCCCACTTCACTGCTTATTGGACATAAACAATCTGCTGCTAGTCTTGGTGCCACAGGACACGGTCAGAGGACTTTGAGTCCATGACTTGATGGGTCAGAGCCTCGACTGTAGGAGGCATTTGGAGGGGTAATTATGGTTATTATGCAAAAACTAGACTGGCTGTGGTTAACAGATTAAAATCTGATTATATTCTCCATGCCCATGTGTGGTGGAAAAAAATGGCGGTTTGGGTTTCTTAAAGTGAGTGGAGAGTTCAGGTTACCAGCAAGCTCACCGTGCTGCAAACTGACGAGAGAAGACGCTGTTAGACTAAGGCTCCACCTTTTCTGTTGTACCTCATATCAAACAGTTACCACCCAGTCATCCATATCCCACTCAAACACACCCCTTAAAGCCAAAGTAAACATAACTAATTCTACATCAGTTTAAAAGGCAATGGCTTAGTCTTGCTGTCTTAAAAAAGCAAATTGTGAACCATATTTGAAGGCAACCGCTTCCGTAAGCCAACCAGACTATAATTTCAAATCTTCACGAATATACCAAATGAATATCCAAATCAGCACCGGATGGTTCCGACTTGCGTCCAAGCACCAGACATCTGGCAACCCGTCTTCCACCAGTGTAGCAGCAAACAGAAATGCAGGAAAAATGACTAGAGCGTCAACGCAGCCTGCAAATGCTCTGAAATAAAAGTAACAGCTTTTTTGTTGGCACACGACTGTGGGGATTGGCACATGCCTTACTTGAGGTCTTCAAAGATAGAGGCCAAACAGAACTAAACACATCTCTAACATTACAGGCTTGGATAAAAGGGGATATTATCAAAATGTGAAGATTTATATAAAGCAAATATTCAAATGGCCATTCTCTCTTTTTCTTTAACGTGCCATGCCTTTGATTTTTGATCTCTTTGGCTTTAATTTATTGCAATTCTTCTCAAACAAATGTAAACAGGGAAGCACTGAATGTTTCATGCCACCTGTGCTGAGGGACTTCGCTCTGTAATTCAAGCATGGATGATAATTGAGAATAAAATAATAAGATGGAGGTAGTAGTGCACCAGGTAAAAGATCAAACCAGATATTTATGACATACATTTTTGTGGCAGTTTGTTAACAGAAAGAAACAGGTCTGAGCTTTCCAGCTGGCATTAGCTGATTAGACCCAGTTTCTAGTCTAGTTTTACAGAGAAAATAAGCACACCTCTCAGAGCGACAGTATGTTTATATTTAGCAGATGCTCTTATCCAGAGCGTCTTACCACTAAAACAATCTTACAATGTATAATACAAGCAATCGTGGGTTAAAGCACCCAACCGTGGCAGCAGGACAGCGTTTTGGTTTTAATCCAAGACCGTCTGGTCCCTAAGTCCAGGACCTAACCACAGCACAACACAACATATAATTAGGCTATATGGTAACTGCCTAACCATGTCAAAACATGCATACGGTAGCATGGACGTATTTCTGAATTTGAACCACAATCATTATTCTCAGCCCTTATTCAGTAGAAATGTGGTAACTCTGGGTTCTTCTAAGAATTGTCGTGAGGACTAAGAAGCTCAGCTACCTAAATCCACAGATGCACTAAATAAGGCAGCAGGTAAAACAGGGCTGTGGTCAAGCGAAAAAAATGAACAGCATGTACGGTACCAGCGACCATGAACTGGCCGTACCATACGCCTAAACTATTCCTTAACAGTCAGATATATGAAAAGAGATTTGCATCGTGCTAAAGGACACAACGAAAGACCACAGAGTTGTTCAGATAAACCACAGCCGAGAGACGGCGGGACAAAAATACATATGCAAAAGTTACCAGATAAGCGAAATATAAAGAGTCACTCACCGCCACGGCTATCATGGAATCATCTGGTTTCCATTCGACCTGCTGATAGAAACCAAACTGTGCAGCCGCTTTCTCCGACTCGATGTAACTCACTATCAGGACACTAGGCTAAAAAAGAGAGAAAAGAGAATTGTTTTGTCATCTGTGGCTTTGCATGAAACAATAATTCAGTTCTTTGTTCATTTGGATAAAATGTTTCATTCGTTTTTTTGGTCACAGGCTAAGTTTAAGAAAAAAAACTCCTTTAAACTGTGTCAGTTAAACCATCGAGACCAGGATTAGCCCAAAATGGAAGTGTTGCACGCAGCTCACAAAATTGGGGGATATTGCATTTTGAGACAACCCGAATTCCATCAACGCATTAAATATTATACAGTCGATTCCGGTTAATGGGACCACATCAGGACGCGATCGTTTTGGTCCTAATAACCGGCTGGTCCGATTAAA
>JAVSBV010175991.1:0-13523 GCA_033117975.1 Parotocinclus spilosoma | reverse complement strand
ACAATCATATGTACCCCCTATATATATATATATATATATATATATGTGTGTGTGTGTATATATGTGTGTATATATAGTGTGAGTGTGTGTGAATGTTAGAAAAATTGTATTACAAAAAGTATTGATATTTCATCATACACAGTGGTTTGGGCTTATGTGGCATAAGTTGCTAATTCTTTAAATCTTTAAAACTGGCAATAGTGGTAAGAATCCAACTATGTTGTCTCTATAAACTGATTGAAATCAGTAAAGCAAACACATGGCGGTACAGGTGGTACAAGACCCTGCTTGTTTTAAGGACAATGTCATAGATAATAATAGACAAAAACAGAGCTTCTTTTATCAGAATATCCATTAATGAAACCAACAAGGAACATTCAGATAATGAAGTCTGAATGCACACATTACATATAAAAATTATATGCATTGAGATGTTTTTCAGGCTTGTATTTGAACAGACACAAGAATCAAGTTCTGCTTGGGAATAGCATTATTTAAATAATAGCCAAACTATATCCACAGGTAAAGTTCTAACTTGTTTTTGCCATAAAATTCAACAAGACAATGGATTGTTTAGTCTGGCTGCTAAACAGCTGAAATAACAACAGTAACTGTCATATCAACAGCTTCATACAGTGCTTATCCTGATGCCCAGGCTACTGATCTGATAACTTCTTGTTTTGTAACATAACTGATTGTATTTTTAAAAGAAGAGTTTTAAGATGTTTGCCTTCTCTCTTTTAAAAATATTGATTTGCTGTCTGGTTTCTTAGTGTCTCAGAGTTGTTGGATCTTTACGAGGAGGATCCGGAGGAGATCTTGTACAACCTGGGTTTTGGCCGTGAAGAGCCTGATATTGCCTCCAAAATCCCCTCGCGCTTTTTCAACTCCGCATCTAGTGCCAAGGGCATCGACATTAAGGTTTATCTGGGAGCGCAAATGCAACGCATGGAGTTGGAAAACCCAAACTACGCCCTCACCAGTAAGTATGGAAGAGATCTTAGAGATGCTAGGTTAAATTTTGTACATAATAGGTTTTATTTTTTAGGACATTTGCCTTAACTAAATAACAGCATGCCTGTGAATGTTGAGGAAATACTCTATCAAATCTGTTTTATTTTGCTTCAAGCTGTGGTCTGCAGTTCTGGAAAGACTGGTTTAACAAGAGATAATTATTTTCTTATGAATTGAAAGTGAGAAAAAAATGTTGGACTCTTTCCTTGTTGCATAATAATCAATGAGACTGTGGTGACCTTGTTGTTAAGGTACTGGGCTGTGGACTAGAAGGCCCATGGTTCAAATCCCATCTTTGCCACAGTTGGGCTCCTGAACAAGACCCTTAACCCACAATTACTTGGATTTTATTATTTGTAAGTCGCTCTGGATAAGGGCGTCTGCTAAATTATGTGTATGTAAATGTCAATGCTTATTGCTTAAGAGAGGTCAGCCAGTTCTTTAGCCTTCAAAAAGTACATAAAATAAATACATGGACATCTCTGAGATGGCTAAGATAAACCTGAAAAGAACCTACATCAAACGTAGAGCCCAAAGCCAAATATAGAGAACTGTAGAATTAGCTTTTAGCTGGTGATTTCAATGTCAATCAGCAGCTGCTGGCTTACTAGAAGAACAGAGTGGAAAAAATATACTGTAACCAAGAATTAGGGTATATTTTATTACATTTTTTGTGAGCAGTGTACTAATCCTGGGTGCTGAACAAGCGTTGGCCTACAAATAAGTGACATAATTAATTTAAACCCAAAGACCCAAAGTATGTGCATGACTGCCAAGATGTCATGTGAATCTGGCTTCTTTTTCCGAACAAATAGGATGAATGATAGCTCATCACGTAATGGCCCAGTCTAATCTGCTGAATGAACAGAGAGCACAAAGTCACTATTGTCCTGTATGGGAGGGAGACACAAATGAAAGAAGAAGGCCCCAGCTGAGAGATGTGTGCCACCTCCGTACCAGCTTGATGACAGGCGAACATTTTTATGCTGGAGCAATATAACGCAGACAGATGAGAATAGGAACCATTTGCGGTAGTGTGAGAACTTGTATGCATTGCATGCCTCCCATTATTAGGATTTGTGTTTGGGCATTAAACTGATGGGAGAATGCAAGGTATAGGTTTGTTGTATTTTCTAAACTGATCCCCCGCGGTATTAGACTAGCACAACATGGCATTCACACAACAGCCAACCCATAATTACTGCGATCACACGTGATGCTTCACTGAACAGAACACTGCTATCTCAACTCCCACTGTTCTCTTTCCCACAGTAACATTCAAGTTATGTCCCCCATTTTTGCATCCCAATTTGTCCCTGCCCAATTCTCCAGTGGCTTGAAAGTAGCCACTACATCAACAGAAACCAGTCTCACCATGCCCCTCCATCATTCAGTTATCAGGAGATATCCTTGCCTCTAAGGAATTCACACTGAGGAATCAATATCTTAAATCTTTTACATTATTATTTTTTTAATTGGTAGTATTTACTTTATTTTATTAATTCAAACTTACATGTTTCAATTAACATGTAAGCCACTCAAGGAGGATGGGTCTCTTTTTGCACCTTAGTCCTCCCCATGCGTCTTACTTTAATATTTAGGGAGTTATTTCTTGCCATTGTCTCCATAGGTTTGATCAATTTGGGATTGGCCTTTTAAGTTAATATTGTAAAGCTGCTTTGAGACAATGCTCCATTGTAAAAAGTGCTATACAATCAATCTGACTTGACTTATTGGACCAATATTAACGACTGTTACTAGACTGGTGCTTTGATTGACAAAGGCCACGTGTGCATGCCGCGGATAGAAGGTAATTGCTGTTTACTATATAGATATGGCAGAAATGGCAGAGAGAATTTTATCATGCTGATCGTCTTTATTATAGTAATAAACACCTGCACGGCAGTAACCTTGAGAAAACCCACAAATAGATGCCTGGGCCAAATAAATGAGTTTAAAGCTTTTCATGGTCCAAGCAACAAATCCACGAAACTTGGAATGCAATAGTTCTTACCCTTTGAATTCTTCAGATATTGAAGTTAGTTAAAAAATTAATTAACCTTTTATATAAAGAAGAGTCACTATTGTTTCATTTGATGATCAAATAGCTGAAAAAAAATCTAGGCACAAAACCTGTGCAATTAAAAAACGTTCTGGTAAATGTTTTTTCATGAACTTTTCCTGAAAATTGACCCATTTGGTTTTGTCCAATGTAAAAGGATAAACAAGTTACAGATGGAAAGTCCCAACCAATATGCCAATAACAGTCTACAATATTGTCACATCACAAAGTAAATTGAGTGATTTGCATACCAGAAACATATGGAGAAGAGTGGCTTCCAAGAAGCCTTTGCTTACTTCTGCTCAATAAGTTGCCTGGCAGCAGTGGGTGGTTTGGTTGAGTGGAAGTAAATTTGAACCACTATACCTACATGGAGCTACTGCACATCCAAGTTTTGCATTTAGCTCGTTATTTTACAGAGGAAAATAACATTCCTTCCCTTGTGTTCCACAATAACAATTCTCACCTTCACATGGCTGCAAGTGTTACCAATTTGCATGATGAACATTCAGGAGCAGTCACAAAATTCATAGATTGTGAATCCTCTTAAATCTGTGGCACCACCTGGAGCAACAAGTAAGACTTTGATGCAAGAGTGGCCGAGCACTGATGTTGCCTGAATCCAAAAACTATGCCAGATCGAATCGGAGCTATTATTTGTGCCTATCGAGGTATTACTCATTATTAGGTATATTTCAGTCACAGATGACTAAGGTGTCTAGAAATTGACATATATTTTTCTTTTTTATCAGTTATAATAGAAAATGGAAGTTGTTCTGTTGCTGTAATGCACAGAAAAAAATTCCCACTGTGTTTTGTTGGGTTTTTTTTCATTCTGTGTCTCAGAATGCACTGAAGGGGGAAGGAGGGTAGATGGAGTGTATTTTTTGCCTGATCAGGAAGGCTGGGGACCTTTCAGCATTGCTGTGTCTGAGCTTGGCTTGATTTCCTATGGGTCGTTCCTGAACGCTTAGTCACTGCATCGTTATACAGGAAAAAGTGCTGTACATGCAGAGATAGCTGCTGCCTTGTTTACTTACTGACATGCCATTTTATTCCGTATCACATGGATTCATGCAGCAGTTATCAAAAAGTATGATACGGCTTTTGCTGATGTGCACGGTTGGCATTGAACTTGTGCATTTTTTTGGTTGAAAGCTACATTACAAGTTTATCTCTGCATTAACGCCACTTTTTATGGCTAAAACTATGTTTAAAACGATGCTCTCTTCTTTGTAGGTCGTTTCCGTCAAACGGAGGTTTTGGCCACTGTTGCGAATGTTTTCACAGAGATCTACTCCCAGGTTTCAGGCCGCCCCCTTGAAAAGATCTGCCAAATTGAGCAGCAGCCTAAAGAGCCCCCTCCCCTGCATAGAAACAGCTCGGCACTCAATGTTGCCAAGATCCTCAAAAGGAACTTCACCCGGTCTAACCTGATGAATTCGACAGAGAGGACACAGCCTTCACCTGTCA
Organism: Parotocinclus spilosoma; assembly: GCA_033117975.1. Lineage (NCBI taxonomy): Eukaryota > Metazoa > Chordata > Actinopteri > Siluriformes > Loricariidae > Parotocinclus > Parotocinclus spilosoma. Next base: position 8,974 of record JAVSBV010175991.1, on the reverse strand, counting down.
ACACCACACCTTCTGACCCCGAGTCTCACTCAGATTCCGAGTCCAAGCTCATGAAATCTTTCAGGAAGAAAGATTCATTTCTGGCAACAGTGACCGAGGAGTCACATCAGGGTGATGTGGAGGTCAGCAATGATACCAAGGAGGCAAAATCTGCCGTTGTTAATGGACAACTTTCATCTTTAAACACAACTGAAAAGACAGAGGCAGTTTTAGTGGTTACAGACAATCCAGTCCTGGTGAATGGTACCAAAGTATCAGAGGAGAAAGATGAAGAAGTTATTGCGTCAGTCCCGAGTGCGATTGAAGAAGGGAAGGAAACAGTCTCCTCTGTATCCTATGTGGATAAGGAGCCCTGTTCGCTTCTGCCCAATCCACACATGGCCCACCTTCTCGACCAGCCACGGGACTCGTTCGAGATGGAAGAGGTACACTTGTTCACTTATTTTCCTTAGTTTTTTTGCGCTGTGTGCTGGGGTTAATTTTCCACCAGTTCTTCTGAAGGTCTTGACATATAAAGGTTAAGAATAACCTCACTAAGAGAACAAAAATGGTGAAGTGACTTGCACGCAATAATTGTTCATTCTTCTCAGATGTGTTTAGTTCAGTCTTTGTCACTCTTAGATTTGTGCATGCATGCTTCTGTCAGTACACATGTTGCTAACCAGTTCTTGTAATTCAGTTGCAGAGTAATGAAGACGAGACAGTTGCCATGACCTGTTTCTCCAGAACTAACAGTGGTGAGTTTGGACTGTCTGACACTTTCATACGTCTAGTGCAGCAGACTTAGAGTGGGCTATTAAAGTGAAAGTTTTTAGAGTGTATTGGCGTCTGTACAAACAGAATGCTGGTACTGTATGACAATTTTTTGCCAGATGTTAAATTTCTGTGTGAATTAAAATCTCACTGTATTCCACAGGGTATTTTGAACACAAACTGAAGTTAGTTGACATGTTTTTATTCTTATAAATACAAAACAAAGTGGTGTTAAAAAACAGAAATGCATTGCATTCATTCGAACCCTTCTTTAATCAAGGGCGTCTTGTTTATTGCATTACAATCTTGTGCAAAAAACATGCACCCTTGGTCAAAAAATAAAAAATACAACCTTCTCCATATAACATATTGCTACTGGGACATCACACAGACACATAATTGTCCATATCTGAGCGAGGAGAGTCTGGACAGTATATTGTCCCATGGTGCGGAAACAGCGAAGCCTTCCAAACCCTTAATATTGGGCCAGTACCCCAGTAAGGGGACATGTTCTCTTGTGTCCTCTGAATTCTCAAATGGGCAACGGCCAAACTCTCAGCATCCCAAGCCAGGATAAAATGGGGGTTGAAAGATACAAATCTGTAAAAAATTATATGTTCTTAAAATACAGTGCTCAAAAATGTAAGGGTTATTTTATTATTGGATATTTCCTCATGAAATAACTGAATAATATTTTTGTGCGCAATACGCAATATATATTTCAGAACAAATTCTAAAATTAAACAAAGTCTGGCCACAGCACCTGAGTCGCTGTTTGGCATTTTCTTTTAACAGGCTTATGTAACCATGACTGTCTGTGGCATAAGACTTTAGATAATAGTTTTGTCTTTTTTCAGAACTGTTGAAAAAGAAGTTTCAGATTATCGTTAAATTACAAAAGTAAACTCTTCTCTACAGTATGATTCCCCTGGTCCTGGTGATTTGAATTAGTCTGAGCTGATGGCCAAGAACATTGCAACCAGAACTACAGCAGGCCTCAGTTAAATCGGATGGACTTTTCCCTAAAACAGACATGTTTTTTCAAAGAGTGAGGAATTGCTTAACTCGATGATTATTCCAATACCTCTTACAGCGAAGTACCCATCCCTGAAAGCAGAATTATGAGAAGATCCACAAGAGATGAGAATGTGCTCGAGTAGTAGCTCCAGACATCCCCCTTGTGGTGGTTTTAATGCATGATGATGATAATAATAATAATAATAATAATAATATAGTACATTTCACGATCTCAAACTTTTATTACTAAAACAAAAGTAAGGCCAGTGAAATACAGAACTTCTGACAAGCTTGGGGCAGGGAATTTCAAAGCGTGGAAGCTACAGCACTTAGCAACTAACAGTAGCTCAATTTTGTCTATATTTAATTTTAAAAATAGGTATTCATCCAGATTTCAAATTCATGGTCATTGTTGGATACTGGACTGGAGAGTTAGGAGCTTTTTGTGCTGGCATACATCTGTTTGTCATCAGCATAGAGAGTAAGATTATGGCTTTAGATAATGTGGTTTAGGGGTAAACATGTAACTAGTGAGAAGAAAGGAATTGAAAATGACTCCTTGGTTGGCAGGTAAAGGTTCTGTATTTACCAATTCTAACGAATGGCTATTTGTTTGTGTGATATGAATAAATTCAAACTAAGGCTGTTCCAGAGATTCGAGTGGAGAAGAGAAAGGAGAAAAGTATTTGGCCAAAAATAACCAGGGGTCTTAAGCTAATTAGCTAATCCCACAAATGTGGATTTGTTTAAGAAACGTAACATTTTTTCTTACATTGATTAAAAAGGTGTAGCCGATGAAACTGACCCTGTATCATAAATGTAGTTAAAAGAGTATATACATAATACAAATGTGGAACCCAGGGTAGCATTGAGGTCCAGTGTTTAATCAGGAGTGATCAGAGTCCTTTATTTACACTAACCAGTGTTTGTATGCCTGAACTAACTTGCTTTTAATTAATTTATTAGAATAAAATCTGAAAATACAGAAAATGTGTATGCAGTTAAAAAAATTGTATATGCTACAATGGCAAACATTTAATGTGACTGCCCCTTACAAGAGCAGAATCTGATAGTTTTACCGGGATGCCAGGTTGACTCTTCTACTATCCAAAGCTTCATCGGCAATTTGCTTTTTGAAAGTGTAGAAACCAAGAAACCAGTTTTTCGGACAGGGAACGTGGCTAAAAGACTAAAGATCAGAATTATGGAATTATGGAAAAGAGAATTATAGAGTGACGAACCTTCCATTATACCATTGCTTAACCAGTGATGTAAATAATCTTTTGCACAGTATGGCATGTTATTACTCTTACACCATGTTTTCTCTGATTATTATTCATTTAATAACAGAGGGTGACAAACGATGTGGCATGAATTTAATTACTGATTTCAAACAAATGGAAATAGGTGCTACTATTGCAGGAGATAAAACAATGTCTAGTACGGCTTAAGGGTGGAATGGCTTACATTAATGTCGGACCATGCCAATAAAGCTGCCATTATCACCTATGCGGAACCTACAATGGACATTAAAATGTGATGAACTGAACATCTGGGCCAAAGAGTCCCATTTTCTTACAAATCACACAGATATTTAGGTAGGTGCAGTATTTACCTGGGAATGTGATATCATCAGGATTTATTGTGAAAAGACGAATATGACACTTTCTAAACATGGAAAAACCTACGTCTGTTCATTTATATGGACATTTAATTCTACACCTGCCACTTACCTAAAACATCAGGGCAGAGCAGGTGGTCTGAATGGTTTGCTCATCTGTCTATTCATATTGACATCTTTAGTATTGTAGTTATTTTACATACTTTTTTATGTATACCTATATAAATTTAAGTGTTGTCTATTACGTTGGTATGTTGTGTTACAAGTGCAGTTATTTTGATCCCAAATACTGGAAATTGGTTTACAGTCTTCAAGCAACTGGGAAATTGTGTCACCATAATAACTCTAAAGCATGCACAGAAAAGGAATGTACAGCAATACAAGAGTTTTTACACAGAAGTGAACATAAACACTAATTATTATTTGAAGTAATATGACTAAAATCATAAACCATGCATTTAAGATTAAAAGTGCCCGACCAATTTGACCTACATATACCCTAAAGTGCTGAGTGCTTGTTATTATTTGATCATTACAAACACATTATAAACCGGACATAGACCAGCAAAATAAACGAGTAGGCTGAGCGTTTAAGTTCTGAATTCATCCACCTCTGTAAAATAGTTAAGAGTTGAAACAATTACATTTTATTTTGCAAATTTGGATAAAACCCCCAAAAATTTATTGAAATTGAAAATGGTCTGTTTTTCCATATTATAAATACATGTTGTATACACATAGGCACAGCTTGAGAACTAATGAATAGCCTAATTATATAGCTCTCGATGCATTCGCAATGCTTTTGTGAAAAAAGTGATCATGATCCTGCCAGTTGCCCAAAGGATATCAAAGGTTACTGAATTTTATTTCAGCAATGCAGAATTGAGTACTGGGTAGGGAATTACCAAAGGAATCAAATGGCTTTGAAAACAAAAACATGCTTTTCTCCCTTACTTCTAGAGCCCTTCCTGAGGACAGCCAGTCAACAGTCAGACAGCAGCGGCTTTGCTGAAGATCCAACAACAGATGGCACAGTTAGTTTCCTGAAGGTTTGTTTTGGTCTTTACTCCATAATCAAGGGTCCATACATGCCTAAACTATGATTTCCCTCCAGTGACGTGTTACAAGAGGGATTGAGATTGGGTATCAAGGATCACTGTGCTGGAGGCTAAGCAGTAGCTTCATGAGCCTACAAGCTCCAGTGAAAATGTCAGATATCACTCCGGTCATATTTTGCTGCTATATTTTGCTGATTTGATGTAACATAGCTATGAACAGTGAGGAACAGTATATAAGTATTTGATACACTGCAGATTTTGCAATCTAACTGCCGAGTTTTCAAAATAATACAAAAAATACAATTTCCCAATACAAAGAAGAGGTCTGTAATTTATATCATAGGTACATTTCAGCTGTGAGACAGAATCTATAAAAATCCAGTAAATGCATTATACTGCATAAAATAAGTATTTGATACAATTATATTTACATGTATGTTATTTAAAATTATGTTATATAGCAGACGCCCTTATCCAGAGCTACTTACAACTCATACAATCTTACAATCCAAGCTGGTTGTGGGTTAAGGGTCTTGCTCAAGGACCTTCTGGTCCAGAGTCCAGTACCTTAACAGCTAAGCTACCACAGTGGAGAAAACAGAACGTAATATTTGATACAGAAACCTTTGTTTGCAGTTATAGAGGTCAGACATGTCCTGTAGTTCTTGACCAAGTTTGCAGCAGGGATTTTGGCCTTCTCCTCCATGCAGAACTTCTCCAGATATTTCAGGTTTTAGGGAAGTTGCTGGGCAACAGTTTCAGCTTCCTTCAAAGATTTTCTGTTGGCTTCAGGTCTGGAGACTGGCTAGGAGTTACTCATTAGTTGCCCTGGCTGTGTGTTTCTGGTCATTGTCATGCTGGAAGACCCAGCCATGACCCAGCTTTGGATCATCAAAATGGTCATTGGCAAACTTCAAACGGACCAGAACATTTGCTGGCGTGTGCAGGGGGAACTTGTTTGCCCTGAAGGATTCTAATCCATGCCTGCATAGTGTGTTAGTAACGGTCATCTTTGGGACTGTGGTCCCAGCTCTCTTCAGGTCATTAACTGGGTCCTTCCATGTACTTCTAGGCTGATTCCTAACCTTTCTCCGAACCATCTTTACCCCAAGAGGCATCTTGCATGGAGCCCCAGACTGAGGAACACTGACAGTTATCTTGAGTTTGTTCCATTTTCTAATAATTGTGCCTATTGTCCTCTAGACCATCCGAGCCTTGTGCAGGTCTACAGTTTTATCCCAGGTGGATTTAGACAGCTCTTTGGTTTTGGGCATGGTGGAGAGGTGTAATTGCGGTGCAATTAACAACGTGAAACAGATGCAATTAATACAGGTAATGAGTGCAGAATAGGAGGAGCTTCTGAACAAAAAACTAACAGTTCTGTAAGAGCCAGAATTCTTGTTAGTTGCTAGGTGATCAACTTCTTTTATGCAATAAAATGCAAATTAATAATCTATTTTCTGGATTTAAAAAAAATTTCTGTGTCTTAAAGTTGAAGTGTACCTACGATAAAAACAGACCTTAGACCTCTCATTCCTTGTAGATGGGAAAACTTTGGCGAAAATCTGCAGTGTGTCAAATACTTATTTTTTTCCACTGTCTGTTGGCACACTGTAACAAGACATTTCAATGAAGCATTGCACTTTCGTGCCAGGTCCAGGAGAGTTTGGACAGCTGTGACAGCGAGACAACTGTGACGTCTAACACTGGTGGAGAGGCTACTCTGGAACACCCTTCATTTGAAAAGTTAATAAGAGATGAGGAGCTGCTCATACAACCTGGTATGGGGCTCTTTAGCCTGACTGGAGTTCAGCAGAAAGAACCAGTACGTGTAGTACAGCAGGTGTCAGAACCTTGTGTCATGGACCAGACAAGGACAGAGGATCTGCCAGTTGCTGGGTCTGAGTTAGATATTACCAACCAACATTCTGTAATCGAAACAAGCTCCAGCACAGATTCAGGTTCCACTTTAGAATCTGCAGTACCTGCATTATCAACAAGTCTAAATTATTTTGCTAATGTGTCCAATACGGGCGCTGAGACAATGCCTGTGAGTGAACAAGACTCAGCAGGTGAGCTTACACCAACAACCGAGGCTGACAGCTCAACAAAAACCTTTGTGCTAAAAAACCTTGAAATTGTTTCGTCAACTCTTTCGAGCTGGCAAACTGCTTCTAAGCCAGAGCTGGAGTCTAAATTTGTGCCAGATTCTGAACCTTCAGACGAAAAAGGTTCTGGTCCTGTTCCTGAGCCCAAATGCACTCAACGGGACCTCAGTAACTCCCAAAGAACCCGTGGTGCCCTACTACAGGCCCAGCAGAGGTCGTCATCATGCGAGGATAGTAGGGGACGGGTTTGGGTTCGGTCGAAGGACCTGTTGAGGGATACTGACGATCGGGTGAGGAATCCACTTAAAAGGTCCAGCTCACTCCCAACTTCACTGCAGAGCCCGAACCGGGTGGTATCATCTATGCGTATCCAGCTGGGTCAAGGATCGGTCCGACACTGCACTCCACCCTGCTACAGCTACCGCTACGATGAGGAAAGGGACTCGATTGCAGAGGAAGAAGAGGTTGAAGCTCAACCGGGTTGCAGATCCAAGCTTCTTCATAATCCTACTGAATGTGACTCTGTTGGATCGAACCCAGTTCCACCGTACCCCCTAAACGTTCCTCAGCATTTGACCCGTTCAGCAAGCTCGCTCTACAGCACTCCTGGCGATTGGCCCCTGCGCCGTCTGCCTGAAGGACCTGCTTGGAGCACCAACAGCGTCCCTGATTTGAGCCAGCATGCTGGAATGCCACATCCAGCAATTCCACGGCACATCCAACAAGAGCTACCACATTTCAGAGGGTCAGTTACTTCCCCCTATGGGAAATCTGTTACCCCTCCCAGTCACAGCTGTACACCTTTAAACAACAGCTACCCGTATGCACAGACTGGCATGTATTCCCAATATCCTCAGCAACAGAACTCAACATTTTCTTACTCTCCATACACACCGCCTCATGGTGTCCCCTTCCCCCAGCCTTATACCCACCCACAAAGTGTAGGTTACCATCCTTCGGCAGCCATCCATTCCCCTCCTCCGTGCTCTCCTTACGGTTCCGTGTTTAACCTGCACACCAGTCCATATAGCCCTCAAGTGCCTCCTCCTCCTCACTCCTACAGCACCCCCTGCCACCTGGCCTGTAGTAACCTTCCATATCATCCTAATATGCCCTGTGGACATCCGTACAATACCCCGTTCCACCCTCCATCTTCCCTGTTCTCTTCTCCAGCTTCCCCGTTTCCAGGTGATGCTCAAAGATCTTCTCCCTCCATAAACAGTACAGAAATGCAACTGCGCCGGGTACTGCATGAAATCAGAGGCACTGTTCAGAGTATTAGCCAGGTGAGAATATTGATGGCAAAAAGAGTTGTATATTTTACACCGAGCACAAACCATAGACCAAATATGTGTATATTATGTTTGGTGGGAGTGAGTAAACTTAATGAATTGTGTGTGAAATAAATAAAATTGCAGAATATTTATATATATATATATATATATATATATATACATTTATGTCATGTAGCAGATGCTCTTATCGAGAACGACTTACAACTGTTATGTCCTTAAAGTCCAAGCAAATGTGGTTTAAGGGCCTTGCTTAAGGACCCAACAATGGCAGCTTGGCAGGGGTGGTATTTCAACCCTGGACCTTCTGGTCTGTAGTCCAGTACCTTATCCGATAAGCCAGTCCCGACAGTCCCGAACATACCTTCGATTGGACAGCACCAGCTTTCATCTATCACGGCAGGATCAGATTAAGGAATTTCATACAGTCTTATCTCAAGAAACACCTTAACATAACGAATGTCAACTTTCTGTGCAGTTTAAATGCTAGAGCATTATTGACTTTAGATTAGCAGACTCTTCCTTCTCATGAAATATTTCCAGCAGGCACATTAAGGAAGTTCCTGGTTTCCTGGTAGTCTCTCCCTAAAAGTAAACACTATATCTGACACAGCATTATCTCGACATGGAGAACAAACCAGTTCTATGCTGTGTACGTGACTGCCAGCTAACCTACTTTTTTGTTCCTTTATTTGCTGGCTTGGCAGAATGCTTCAGCGCAGCGGGGCGGTACACCCTCAGGAACACACGGTGCGCACCAAGCGGTCCAACCACTGTACGAGGTACAGACATTGTTTAAGTGTTTGACATTGTTTAAGTCCAAATTTGAGGCAAATAAATGCTTTACTTTCCCTCATACATACAGCCAAATATGGTCTTTAAACGTCCCTTAAGCATTGAAATGATAGTGTTACTGAGATCCGTATTCTGGCTGGCTTGCGTGATGTCTTTGCTAAATATCACTTGTTGCGGGTGATATTATTTTGTGCAACTCTGATTATTGTTGGCTTTATTTTATTATTTTGTTTAACCCAGTGCATGCGTGCAAGTCTGTCTGTCTGTCTGTCTGTCTGTCTGTCTGTCTGTCTGTCTGTCTGTCTGTCTGTCTGTCTGTCTGTGTGTGTG
>JAVSBV010175970.1:0-13524 GCA_033117975.1 Parotocinclus spilosoma | reverse complement strand
TCTCTCTCTCTCTCTCTCTCTCTCTCTCTCTCTCTCTCTCTCTCTCTCTCTCTCTCTCTCTCTCTCTCTGTCTCTGTGCATCTCTCGTCTGGTTGCTTCAGTGATTCTCAGTGACTCTGTTAGTGCAGGTCATGGTCTGTAGAATCATTTCCATGACAACAGTCTGCTGCCGAGTCGGTCCGGGAAGGTGGGAGATAATTCTGCAATGTGCACACCTCAGAAGAAATGCACAGAGACAGAGAGTGAATGGGCAAGAGACAGAATGAATGAAAGAGAGTGCACTGGGTCTGCGGTCATTATGGCTGGGTGCTACAAATTTTCATGCAGGAGGAAAAATACAATCGCCTCTCTCTTTTTGGACTCTTCTCCTTCACAAAGACGCTTTTGTTATGGATATGGAACACCTCTGATCTTATTATCCCATAAATTAAGCGACTGGGAGGAAAGATAAACCTGTAACGAGCAACAGTTCTGTTTAAGAAGAACGATCTACCTTTAAAGTGATTTGGTTAAAGATGAGCCAGTTTAAGGTTCAATATAAACATACTGATCACAAAAACTAGCGGAATTTCAAAATGAAATATCCCTTAATTAAGTGTCTTCTATTTTTTGTGAGGGGTATATTATATTTACATTTGCAGCATCTACCCAGAGCTGTTTAAGGAGTTAAAGGTTAAGGACTTCAACAGTAAAGAATGGTGGTGACTCACAACCTTTTGATTAGCAGTTTAGAGCCTTAATGGCTGTTTATATAATAATGATTCCAGTGGCATTTATTGGTTAATAACAGATAAGCAAAGTCTTCCGAATCCAAATCTGTTGTCAATGATTAATATCATTACCAAAGAACAATCCACATTTTCAAGCTTCATGTCATTCTTTAGAACTTCATGCAGACTCTAGACATATTTAACCTTTAACTTCATCTCATTAAGCAAACAGAAATAATAAACACACTAGATCATCGGTTCTGGTTCGAGTGCCAAAAATGACAGGTGCAGATCGAATTTTTCCATAAGGAATAATGTAAATTTTAAACTATGTTATATGAGATGTTATATGCATTAATGAGTTGTATTGTATTGTAAACTGTATGTTAAATGTATCATTTTAAATCATAGCGTAGCCTGCCTGAAACATGCCTAAAACTTACACACAACTGGGCAAAGTCGTTACCACAAAGCAATTTTGTAATAAAGTGTTTAATATGTTCTGTAATTTATTGAGTTATGTGTTTAAAAGTGAAAAACAAAATGGTTCTTCTGTTGGTGGACTTGGCATTGCTGAGAGTATCAATTGTTTGGGGAAAAAATGAAATAAAAAAATCATATGTTTTATTCTGAATATGTATTTCACCGAGATTTTCATTGAGTTACAGCTATTGTGAGACTGACATGCTCCTGATTTTTGGCTGGGCATTCGTATCGTTCATCTCGACTCGTGCAAGTTCTGGCAAATGCGCCGAGTGCTGATTCAAGCAGCTTCGAAGTGCCGAGATATGACTCTACTTCTGCAGATGTGGTCTATGATCAATTTTCCATTGATCCAAACCATGTTCTTTACGGACTAACTTGAGTAGTCTTTCATATGCCTAGTTCAAACTGGGTTTTTGGACACACCTGATCAGCTAAGGTACATCTATTAACTGGAGCTGTAATGGATATGACTCTTCAGAAAAAAAATAGCACCAGCACTAAATTCTGACCTTAGTTGGAGGCACTTTTGAATATCGGATGAACACAGTGCTTTGTTTTATGAAATATAGACAGACCTGCGTTTGTAATTTGAAATTAAAAGTACAATCAAGAATAACCCTGGAACATCAACCAGACTCTTTCAGTCATGAAAAGTCATGCCTGTATGGTGCTTGCCAGGGCCAGAAAACGCAGTAGGGACTTGAAGTCAGGTCACTATGGTGGTGGGCTAGCAAACTGACACTGTGTCACCTTCTATATTCCCTCACATCACTTTCGTTCGACAAGTCAATGGTTTCGCTGTAGAAACCTGCCCATAATTAGCCCCTAGTGACTGCACATCAGTATCAGTTACCTAATGATTACTCAAACTGTCTACACAAGGGAATAATTACTGCTTCATGAAGTCAGAGATCAGTTGGCTAGGGATTTCTTTAAGATTTGACTTTGATTATATGATTGTTAGTATGGACCAATATAGCCATGTCCTTGGACACCAAAAGCATAAGCACAAGGACTATGTCTCTAGAGTTCCAAGGGCACACTATCACTGGACTCTTGAGCTGTGGAAACTCGTACTCTGGACTGGCAGATATAAGAATGGTTCATGACGTATCTACAATATGCCAACTATGCAAGTTGGTACTGATGGAATAAACCTTTACTTGTTCTTTTGACCCAGTATATTTAAACAAACAAAAAATTGTCTTTCAGCATGACAAGGCCATGTCTAAATTAACATTTTCTTTTAGCACATGCTCTTAAACAGCAAATTACAACTGATACAATCTTACATGAGGTGCTTAGAGCTATTTTTTATTTCACATTTTTCCATCCCATATGATAATGGACTGTTTAAAAGAAAACAAATGCATTGACAGCGTTTCAAAGTGTAGATGATAACTATTGTTATTGGGTTAAATATCATGATTTACTCACTAATTTTCTTAGAGTCGGTGCCTAGCCGCTGACATAGTGCCTAGACAGGGTGCCCGTCTATCATAGGGCACACACACACACACACTAGAAGCACCTTAAAGACACCAATTAACCGTACAACGACAACGACTTTGTGAGAAACCGGAGTACCCGGAGTAAACCCTGGTTATCTCCATGGACTCTGGTTTTCTCCCACTGTATAAAGAAATGTGTTACTTGGTTAAATGGTGTCTCTAAAGTAGCCCTTAGTGTGTGAGTGTGTGTGTGTGTGTGTGGTTTGGTACCCCACCTAGGGTTGTTCCTGCCCTTGCACCCAGAGTTGTCAGGTGGGCACCGGTTAGCCCGCGACCCCGTGCAGATTAAGCAGAATATAATGGTTGGATTTCTATGAGATAAATAGTACTTTTGCTTAAATACTATTCATTTTACCTCCAAATATCACAATGTACAATCAAATGGGGGTTAAGGACCTTGCTCAAGGGCCCAACAGTGGCAATTTTGTCAGCACAGTGAAATATATCTATACTTTATCTATACTTTATATCTTTACTTTATCTATACTTTGGTATGATGGTTATCTGGATTTGGCATGTTCACCTCCTGTCCGTGTGGGTTTCCTCCCACGTTCTAAACACATGCATTAGGGTAAATTCTCTTTAAACTGCAATGAATGTGAGTACTTATTATACACTTCTCACAAAAATTAGGAAATGCTTTAAAATGAAATATCCCATAATGAAATATCCACTATTTTTTGTGAGCTGTGTATAAAGACTTGTATTAAGTTGAACTTATAATATCTCTCCAACCAGCAACTCAACTTTTTTTTTAGATCCCAGAATTAAAGGGATGTGTAAATATTCCATGGCTAAATGCACCTGGCCTTTAAGTGAACCCACGCAGTGATGCGTTATGTGCAAATGTGCTGAGGATGGTTCATCCTTGAGCATGCTCAAATTGGACAGGTATGCACATCTTGAGCAAAAACAACTGGAAAGGTGGAAAAAAAATGGCCATGCTTTTTCAAACAAATAGTTTGAACTTGTTAATACCTCTGCCTCAAATCACTTGGCGTCCACAAACCTCTTTGAAACGACGGCCTTACTCAGCTTTTGCATGAGTATTCAACTTGGTGTTTACAAGGCGTGCACTCTAATAATATTTAATAAGGTCTCCAAGTCACTATTCAGCTTCTGGTGTATTATTCATGTCCTCATATCCTGCTCTGAAGCTTTGAAGCAGGGTGGACACTTTGTAATTTATGAACCTGTAATCTTGTTACTTATTTATTTAAACTCCCCCACCCACTCACCCTAGGGTAGACGTATAGCTCTACCTTCCAATCTATACATCGCCTGCCCGACCAATCACTGCTCTTCTGAATGCAATCTCTCAACCTTCATGCTCCATCAGAGAATCCTGAGTTTTATTTATTTATTCCTGGCAATAATGTACTTATTTATGCCCAGGGTCAGCAAAATGGCATGTCAGATAAGATGATATAAGCATGATTGTCATGTGTTCAGGGACAGAGAGTCCATTTTCAATCTGGCTAATGGCAGTGTTCAGTATTCTGAAAAAAAAAAGATTTATATTTGGTATGTTCCTCCTTTTACTGGATGACAGCTAGTAATTGAGCTTCCATGCACTCCACATGTTTGGCCAAATTCAGATGATCCATGATATCCAGCATCATTTTGCAATAGTGCCCCCTTAAGTGCTCGATGGGCGCAAGATGACTTTGGAGGAAATCCATAAAGGTCAGCTAATCGAACTTCTTTGGCCTTCATCTAGCCTGAAGTGTGTTTCGGGGTCTTTATCCCATGTGCAGTACGATTCGTTCTCCATAAAGATAAGTAAAAAAGAAAATATACCTTGATTTCAGTGATGAAACCTAATTTAAAATTGGTGCTACATTTGAAACCAAGAGCCAGGCCTGCTGCCTGCTGAAATGAGGGAACGAAAAAAAGATAACAGGCTGAGTAATTGACTCTCTTTCCCCTTTTAAGTTCTTGCTAGTCATTGAGTAGAAGGCAGAATTTAACCTCTCCTTCAGGACTTCAAGCAAAACTCTGAAATGAAGGCACAGATCCAGGGCCTGCTGTTTTCAAGATTTCCCCAAGGCATTACGTCACGCCCTTGTGTAGCAACCCACGTCTTCATCTTCATCAGCTCTCTCAGCACCATGCTCTTCTGTGAAACATCCACCTGTGATCAAATGGCTCTTTCAAGACAACAGCTTAGTTCTTCAAAACAAGCGGGTGTTCAAAATAAATTTCATCAAAGTCACAAGGAAGTCCTTGAAGAGTGAATAACTGTTTGGTGCATCAATCAAGGACTGAGCTTCAGCGCTGAACAGTTACTGCTGCTCGCGCTAAAGGCCGTAGAAGCCCCTTATTTAGTAGTTTTGGACATCTATAACCATTGCAAAGAGATGCGTAGAACTGCATTTACATTTATGGCATTTAGCAGACTCCCTTATCCAGAGCGACTTACAATTCAAGCAATTGGGGGTTAAGGGCCTTGCTTAGGGACCCAACTGGGGCAGAGGTGGGATTTGAACCTTGGACCTTGTGGTTCATAGTCAAGTATTTTAACCACTAGGCTACCACAGTCCCAATAATTAAGTCTCAATAAACAAACACAGCAGAATTATCAGTTATTAAAAGATGACTGGTGTCTTAATGATATGTTACCATTCTTAATATGTTCGCACAATAACTGTAAAGAGGAGGTTTCCAAGACCAATCAGAAACACAACCAAGTCCAACCAGTGGCTGGAGTGCTATGGAGTACATCTCTTGTAGACTTTCAAGCATTATTTGGAGTGATGAATGACACCCATAATCTTCTGGCAATGTGATAGATGATTGAGGGTGGATGTTCAGAAAATGCTGTCTGCATGAATAAGTAGTGTCAGTGTTAAACTTCACAAAGAGCAAATTCTCCGTGGCTATTTTTATGTCTGGAAGTGGATCCCATGCCTTGTATTTGGGGAAACGTTAACGCTTAGTCATTCAGATTACATTCTGAATAATTATGTGCTTTCAGATTGATGGCGACTGTGATCAGCTTTGATTGATTGATTGAAGTGATCAGCGAAGTACCCTCCGTTGGACAACGAAAAGGACTGGAAAATCAATATCTTCAGCTCTCAGGTCCATGGACTCGTCCCTATAAAAACACCTATAGGAAGAACAGGAAGGTGGGTTAAGGTCAAGCCTTATTGTCAAGCATCCGTAAGGTTATTAATGGTCTTGTTGCTAAAGAAAAGTGATTTGAAGTTATTTGGCAACATCTAGTAAACGTTTAAAACTGTACCCTGTTGCACATGGAGCTTTGTTGGACTGATCCAGTTAATCTGGTTAGGAAAGGATGAAGGCAAATAAGTCGAACGGCCATGATGGGTTTGTAAGTTTTCACAAAAGCACTAGAAGTAAATAAAAAATAGTTTTTGCACTCAAAATTGTAATTTTGCAACAAAAAAAAAATCCCCAACCCTATATAATTTAAAATTAAAATGCATAAACATAAATTAAATGCTTTAACTATTAAAATAAAAAATAATTCTAACCTTTGAAATGGATGCGTTTGTATGTTTGATCTAGACCTTTTTTTAGTTGCAGAGCTAACTGTGAGTGTGTGCGTGTGTGTGTGTGTGTTTTTCAGATATTTAGATATAATATTTTGATATTTCGATTTTGGGCAGCACGGTGGCTCGGTGGGTAGCACCGCTGCCTCATGGCAAAAAGGTCCAGTCCTAGGGTGGATTGGCCTGGGTCCTTTCTGTGTGGAGTCTGCATGTCCTCCCCGTGTCTGTGTGGGTTTACTCCAGGTACTCCGGTTTTCCTCCCACAGTCCAAAGACATGCGTGTTAGGTTAATCGGTGTCTCTAAAGTGGCCCTTAGTGTGTGACCGTGTACGTGATTGTGTGGATTGGTACCCCGCCTAGGGTTGTTGCTGCCTTTGCGCCCAGAATTGGGGCTTGCCAGATCACATCAGAGCATGCAAGCAGGTATTTGGGAACAGAGACAGGATTCGGGAGCAAGCCCAAATAAGCAAAACATTTTAGAAACAAACCTGAAGTGTGGTGATTTATAGAATAATAGGATCATGTGATTATAGACGTTTGTCAAAAAATGTTAGTGGCACAAAACAAATGCAGAGAAAAATTATTTAAGTGTTTAAAAGAAAAGTCAGGAATGCTAAAAATGTACACAATGTCAAGACATTTAAATGTAATTCTTATTCCAATGCATGAAGTTTAGGAGAGGTAAACAACAAGAGGTAATTGCGATACTGGTACTGGCAAGTGGCCTTCTTCTCCTGAAGTCCCATATAGGCTGGTTTCCACAGTAACCCTCCCAGTGGGCAAGTCCATTTTTTTATTTTTATATTGTGACACTAAAAAGTGCTGAGGCAGCAATGAGCAAGAATCAAAGCAAATGATTTTACACTAACCATATATTAGCATTGCCACCCATAGGCCTTGTGCATGGTATGAGGAACAGAGTTGGGCTTAAGGGTTTTAATAACCTCATCCTGCTTTATGGCTGTCTCCACTGGAGCCATGCCTGATATGCCTGGCACATCATGCCAATAATTTGAACTCCACTTCCCTCATTTCCTGTTTTGGCATGGTGGCATCTCCCCCGCAGGCAGACTGTGCATTTAATAGGCTGTATATTTGTTGCTTGCTCTCATTAGCATCATGCAGTTGTTTGCTAATGCACATCTCTGGCATCCACAATCTCTGCCACTATAAAGCCCTCCCCTGGCCTTTGTTTTTTCCGGGGTAATTTGCCAATCTGTGTTTTTTAGGGTAAATTAAAATATTGAGAATTTAATGGAGCACTGTTTTAGTGCTCAGTCGTACAGTGCAGGAAGGTTACGATGAATGGACGCTGTTCAAATGTTGTTTCGCTAGTACAGAGCCACTTGCAGAATCAGCTCTGTATCTCTGAACATGTTGGCTACACGTACTTGGTTACTGTACTTAATTTTTTACGTATGTACGTTACATTATTTTAAAGCACTGCTGCCTCACAGTAAGAAGGTCCCGGGTTTAATCCCAGATCAGAGCGGCCTGGGTCCTTTCTGTCTAGACTATGCATGTCCCCTCTGTGTCTGCGTGGGTTTACTCCAGGTACTCCGGTTTCCTCCCACAGGCCAAAGACATGCGTGTTAGGTTAATTAACTACTCTAAATTGGCATTGACTTATGTGTATACATATGATTAGTCTCCTAGTGTTGACTAGTGTATAGATTTAATGTTGTGTGTGTGTCGCTAAGATTGCCACTGATGGCGACGTTAAAGAAGCCAAATAAACAAACATCAATATAACTTTATAGTACATTTTAAGAAAAAATCTATACTCTGTACTCACTATATTTTCCAAATGATAAAATCGCTGTCTTTTCATGGTCTGTGGTCACTAACACTTTGTCATCTTCAACATAGTGCATCTACTCCTGAAAATAACTCTGTACTATTAATCAGACATTCAAAGGTTTTTTTCATGTCCCTGGGAAGGTGATAATAATTATAATAACAATATTATTGTGTAAAAATAACATACATGTTTTGCATTAAATTAAATGGGCTGGAAAGTGTTTTAAATGAGAACTAAGAGGAAAGCTACATTTGCAGCGACATGTTTCAGTCATTGATAACTAACTTGGGTTCAATATCATGATTTACTGTTTTACTGAATGTTGACATGTTTAGTTATGAACTTGGCAGCGTTTCCTTTACGAAAATCCAAAGTATTTTAAATGCATCATAGGTACAGTAATCATAAAAACTGCTCATTCTGTATTTCATATTTATTACATAGTATCATAATAGCCACTGTTTTTATTATGGTACTTTTATTGCACACAGTGTAAATATTTTACATTTAATTTAATTATTAGAATGTTGGTTATTTGTGTAAAGGGGCATAATTGTAACAAGCAGAATTTCCCTCTGGGATCAATAAAGTATTTCTGATTCTGATTCTGATTGTCATGTCCTAAAATATACTGCTTACAAAAATGAAGGGTTATTTCTAAAGGAAATATCCCATACTGAAATATCCCCTACTTTTTTTTATTTAATTTTTTTTGTTATTTATTTATTTATTTTTTGCTGTGGTTAGCATAAGATGATGATAATGCATTTTGTATTATTTTTTCATATGATTGATCATTGTCAGTGTCATGGTCTGTACCTCTTATCCTCAGTACCAGACATCCTGTTTAAAAAACAAAAAAAAGAGTTAGAAAGGCTTTTTATAAAAGTGTATTATGTATTGTGTTCTTTTATACGTCTACTTGAGTAAAATAAGCCATACCTCACCTTTATTAGAGTTGCTTTAGACTAGTTGTACTTTTGCTTGTGTACTTCTGCCACTTCTGGCTGAAATTAAAACAATTTTGCGCTGAGGATGTGTATTGTAAATGTTTTTTTTTTTTTCGTTGTAATAATTGTAAATTAACGTACACACGTAGCGTTCTTGAGCCACTGAATTAGAAATGAAATATTTCTTAATCTGGACGTATGGAACCAATGTGTACGTCCCATGACTGACAATAGCTAAACTCCAGACTTCATCTCTCTGTATGAAAAATTCTCTGCTGAGTAAATAAAAGTTGTGCAGTTTGGTTACATGCCAGCTTGATTTGAATAAGATGGTGAGCTTCAACAGTTTGCCTGACATGTTTACATCTGCAAACATTTGCATATTATGATTTATTTGTTTGGAAACTTGCCACGTTATGGCTTTACTTCCAGGCCTGCTACTGTGGACGCCTGCAACGCAAAGACTTGAAGCAGTAGGCCCAGGTGTGGGTTATAGGCTTAAGCAATAGAACACGAGCGGGAGTGTGTTACCGTGAATAAATTCACAGCTGTCATTTGCCTGCAGGCACGAGTTATTAGAAATGAAATAAATCAAAGACGCCCTGAATTTTATATTGAATATTCTTTAACGATGACGCCGCTGTCCAAAACATAGATGCAAACAATTTCCTTCCTTACCTTGTGCTAGAAATGTTATGTGTTTTCTGCATTGTCCTTATGTGGCAACTCATCAGCAAAATGATAACCATGCTGTTTTCACAAATATCATCCTGGTGAGAACTCTTCAGAGGTTTAACTCCCATCATCCACTGGAGCACAAAATAGGAGCCATTAGGACACTGGACCACTGAGCTGACAATGTCCCTACTGACACAACGACAAAGGATGGAGAGAAATCTCACATTTAGCAGAACCTGGATAAATGTGTTTATTCTACCTGGACTTTCATAAAATATATTAAGAAGTTCATGCAGTCTAAACCGTAGTTTAAGCATAAACCAGTGGTGTTTCCATATGTGGGAGGAACATCGGAACAATGGAAGCACATACTTTCCAAACGTCATGTCTCAGTGGCTTTCAAACCCCATACCATGCTACACCAGATACTGGTCCACCTCAAAGAATAAAATACCCCAACGCAAACTGAGCAATACAGTGTAATTAAGTGCTGGGAGGAACTGCAGGAACTGTACATTTGAGAAACTCATCAGGGCAGGACTCCACCACCACCTACAGGACAATGGCCACGTTCAATGATTAAGATGTCCAGATGAACTGATTCGACTACTGGGTTACTCTGACCTGGATTATTGAGCATGCATCAAGACATTTGTCGATACTTGGCAACGCAGCAGCGATTGTAAGAATTAACGACTAAGTCGGAACTAACTCTTGTATAATGTTCAACATCCAACATCTGGATGGAATTGAAGTTTAAGGGCATATGTAATCCAGGACAACTGCTTTTGTTTTGTGAACCAGCACAAACCATCAATCTCCAACCTTAATACTAAAGACTTCAAAGTTCAGCTTTTTTCACACCAGAAGAAAAGGTTTTAAGTAAATTGACTTAGTAAACAAACTCTTTTGATTTCAAACAGTAAATAAACCAAATCAAGCCATAGAATCGGATCTGAGCTTTCTGGGTTCTTAATGCCTAATTAAGGAATCAATCCCTTTTGGGAAAGACAGCACTGCAGTGCAGAGATCCAATCCAAAAGTAGCAGTAAATTCCAGTCCAAAATTAGAAAGGAAGTACATTTTTATTAATTTCAGTAATTCCCCTCAATACAAACCAGTTTCGTTCAGAGTGTGGTTGCGTGTTTCAAAGTTTGAAAGTCTAACATCGCTAACCTAAGCATTCGGCTCCTGATCTTGCTTACAGCTAGCAAACCAGCCTACACGTGTATTGAGAATTCCTACAGCTATTTGTGCAAATATAATTAGCATTAATACAATAGTAAAAAAAATTAATCCTAATTAAAGACCAAAAAAAATCGTACCCGACATGGTGTCAAATCTGCATCATATTAGTACTTACCCTGCAGTCAATTTTAATTACACACATTGTTCCTTAACACAAATTTGACCATTGGGAATTTCGCATGTGCTAAATGACATATTCATTAAGACCACTATGCAAATTTTCTTAATGCTTTGTTCCACAAACTCCGTTATGGGGTGTGTTTAGACATGGCTTGAGGGTGTTTTACAATCTATGATCCACACACAGTGCTAACATAACTATGGCATGTTATTTAATCAGCTCTGTTGGTTATTTGTGTTGTACTGGCTTGTAAAGTTGTTCATTGTGAGCTGGAGGGCCAATACACCAGAGCTCATTTTCGAATTTGATTGCGAAAGGCTGATATCAGCCAAAAATCTTGCTTCTGCCGATCATTTTGAGGTCATTATGGAAAACGGATTCAATCTAAAGCCAAGTATTTCACCATGGACCCTGTTTGTTGTGGCTAATTCTTCCACTTAATGTTTCGGTTTTGCTTGAGTCAGGATTCAGCTCGCATAATATAAGTTCCTTCCTTCGGGGGTGCCCATCATATCTAGCCTAGCGCACAATATGTTATATTGACTTCCTGTGCAAGGCCTTTCAGCACAAATTGATTAGACTCCCTTTGGCTAAAAGTGAGCTAATTCCACAAATGTTGCATGAGTAAAAGTTTAATGAAGCCACCAAGGCATACGATAAGCAAATAACACGTTGCTGGCTCTAATGGCCTTGGATTGCAGTGGGACGCCATTGGGATATGTTTAAACGGCCAGCCTGTGTGCTGTGATATTTACTCAGCGAGGCGCTGAACATAGCGTTAATGAGTAAGGGTCTACAAGTAGACCTATGGCATGTTTTCTAATGAATAAATCATAATACACAGTCGTACATCATCTTGTAAGACACAATCGATGCTGTCTTTTACCCAGACCAGGCTTCTGAATATTTTATGCATGTCAAAGCGTGGGAAGAAAAGTGATGAGTAAAACAAAAATCAAAGTGTACTGTATGTCATAAAAGTATGTTTAGAAAACTGGTAAATAAACCTGTGTCTGTTTAGAAGAGCTCCAAATACCGTGCATGTACAGTTGGAAGATGTTTTTGGGGCATAAATTCAGAAGGTTGTGGTTGCCTAGCGGTCTTTGGACTACTAACGAGAAATATGGCATGCTGCCAGTGATTGCATTCACATGCACTTAATAATCTGATAATAATCTGATTTAATCAGTAATCAGATCAGAGTTATCTGATTTGAATCTTTTAATAATAGGAAAACTGGTTTTATGATTGCGTTTCTACAGAAGGATGTGTCAAACGTATTATCTTCATTAAATATTGTTAGGTTAATCAAATGTTACATTTTTTTCAAGGATGTACTGCAATTGAGAGAAACGTAACGACATCTATGCAAACATGCCACGAAGAAGTGCATTAAAATAAAATTAAAATAAACAAAAACGGCCGACTATGTCAAGACAGTGATCATGTGATACGTTTTTAAAAAAAGGTGAATTTCCCTTCAAACCTCAGAGCTTGAACAAAACTAATTTGCAAGGATATTGGGAGAACCGAGAGCAAGAGAGGATTAGGGAGTGAGGCCAAATATGCAACGTCACTTTAGAAACAAAAAAACAGATCCCTGCAACTTTATAGAAACATAAGCCCAAAATCGCTTAGAATAAGCAGACCTGGCAACTAATCAGGATGGGACTGAGAAACTGAAATCAGAGTAAGTACATGAGCTGAGAAATCTGATAACTGAGAAAATCCAGCTAGATTTCGTATTATGTGCTTCTGATATAAATGATTAAAATCCTTTCAAAAGAATATTTCTGTCTTTAAACATCCTTTATTTGTTTGTGTTTATTTTCTGAATACGGTCAACTTCCCTATTTTAGGGACTGTTGTAGTTTTGCACGTTGGTTGTAGCATTGTTACATTTTCATCACTATTGATGTATTTGTATATTAGACAGCAGTCAGGGCACAGGCAGGACCAAACTGGGTTAATGCCTGTCCCACTTGCAGGCGTTGTCCAAAACGTGAGCCAGATTAGTACCTAGTATATTACTGAAATACACAATTAACACTCGAAATGCTTCTCAGGCTTTGTAATCAACATTTATGCTGATGCTCGAATCGAATATCAATATTACTAAACCTTTACTAAATCGATGCTTAATGCCGAACGGGCACACCCATTCTACAGAAATTTTTAACTCTTAAAAATTGATGATGATGAATATGAATACAGTCGAACCCGGTTAATAGGACCACCAGTTAATGGGACCAGCCACTTATTCGGACCAAATCCTAAAGAACTGAAACAAATCCTATTATATACTGTAATGTTTTTCGCTTATTTGGACCAAAATTCCGCTTAATCGGACCAAAGAACGTGTACAGTGTGTAATATCAGTGAAGAAACTCTTCGTCTCTGGCATCACTACCCGAAAACTCGCAGGTTTCTCCCCCAGCCCTCTACTGCCACCTACAGGTCTTTGCCTAACATTTCCATTTACTACAAAAAAAGAAGCCACA
>JAVSBV010175950.1:0-13525 GCA_033117975.1 Parotocinclus spilosoma | reverse complement strand
GACACTCTGAGAAGCTCTTTTTATACCCAATCATGTTGTCAATTTACCTAATTAGTGTTAATTGGTCTTCCAGCTGTTCGTTATATGCTCAATTTCCTTTTTCCATCCACTTATTTATACTTGTCCCAACTTTTTTGGAATTTGATAACACTGAAATTCTGAAGCAACATATTTTTCCTTTAAAATGTTACATTTACTTAGATTAAACATTTGATCTGTCATCTATGTTCTATTACGAATAATATATTGACATTTGCCATCTCCACATCATTGCATTCAGTTTTTATTCAACAATTGTTTAGTGTCCCAACTTTGTAATTTCAATGCTCTGGTATGGTGGTATGTGAAAAATTTTAACCGTATGGAAAGTTTAAAACTGTTATAGCGGCCAGCACTACCTCACATTTAGTATGTTATATTTAACTTCAGTCACGTCTCTCCCTTGCCACGCACCAATTCACCTACCCATTAGTCTCTGCATCTAATCCTCAAAAGCTATTCTTCACATATCTGTAGTTAAGCACATCCCTCTCATTCCCTCATTGTGTCTTTTGTTTTGCCTGATCACTAAGCATATTCAATTTGTGCCCATGCTCTTTGTCAGAACAAGGTCCTCATCTTGCCTGTTATTGGATTTTCGTCTTAGTTCATTCTGCACTCACTGAACCTCCTTACCGGGGATGTCTCTCTGGGAGTTTTGGTGTCCTTGTTTGATTTTGTGATTAACATACTCTGCTGTTTTCAGTCTGCTCCCCTGCATTTGCCTCTGCTCCCTTGGCAGTGTTATATTGGACTACATCAACATGACGGCAACGGCAGTCCCATTATCACAAGACCTTTCTGCCCCCCAGTAGTAACTGAATGAACACTACCAACAGCTCAACACACTCACTCTGGCTTTTACTGAACTGGCTTCTCAGCCACATGAACTGGCTACACCTGCTCTTGCCATCACTGAGCTATCTCTGTAGCATCAAGCTCACCAACAACTAAGTCTATCCCTTCACTACATAAGGTCATGTCAAGTCAGATTTATTTATATAGCCATTTTTTTCAATGGAGCATTTCAGCATAGAATACATCTGTCGCTCCTAGATGAGCACCATCACTGCTGGGTTTCTACTGTGGTCCCAGGCAACAATGTCACTCATTGCAATGTCACATCCAACTAAGGCACAACTGACTGTGAAGTGTACATCCAACCTATTGCACTCTACCTCTATGAGTAGCACATCATATTCTCCTTCTTTCTTCTCACTCCTCCTTCTGTGTTTCAGCTCTAGCTAACTCTGTTGCTAGCAAAGCTTTTTAGAAGAGCCTGCTTATGAAGTTAAATGTGGTGCTGCAATTTGCATTTGATTATGAGTACTCTGTATCACCCAACCTCTGTAAATGACGGCCAGTGCCCTTCTCTCTTAAAGGATTTGCTGATTGAACCAGCCTCACTACTGTCTTGTACATTTTCCCTTTCACTCTGGCAGATACTCTTCACAAAACACTGTACACCATCCACTCCACCCTGCCTGCAATCGCTTCATCACCTCTGTACCACACTAACTATTATGTT
This sequence comes from Parotocinclus spilosoma, assembly GCA_033117975.1. Classification (NCBI taxonomy): domain Eukaryota; kingdom Metazoa; phylum Chordata; class Actinopteri; order Siluriformes; family Loricariidae; genus Parotocinclus; species Parotocinclus spilosoma. Next base: position 11,958 of record JAVSBV010175950.1, on the reverse strand, counting down.
GCACACTTGACCCCAAGTATTTAAACTCATCCACTCTTAGTACCTTCATGGGGGTGGGGGGTGGAGGAAAGGTGTAGCAGAGGTACTCAGTTTTGCTCCTTTTAACTTTCATTCTCCATCTCTTCAGACTCTCTTCGACCTTTTCCCTACTATCACTACAAACTACAATGTCATCTGCGAACATCATAGACCATGGAGACTCCTTCCCAACCTGTCCATTACTATTGTGAATCAAAGCCGGTCCTTGATGTAATTCCACCTCCACTTTAAACCCCTCCGTACTTCCTACTGCGCATCTCACCGATGTCACACTGTTCTTACACACATACATATCTTATATCACTCCACATACTTCAAAACTCCAAACGTCCCTAAACAATTCCACAACTCTTCTTTTGGGACCCTATCATAAGCGTTCTCTTAATCTACAAACTCGCAATGCAACTTCTTCTGGCCTTCTCTTTACTTTTCCATTAACACTCACAAAGCAAACATCTGTGCACATGTGGAGAACTTTCTTGGAATGAAGTCATATTGCTGCTCACAAATCTTTACTTTTTTCTGCCTACCAATACACTTCTTCTCCAGTCTTCAGGCATCCCCTCACATTCCAATATGTTTTTAAACAATGTAGAACTCCACTGCCATCTCTTCTAAGCATTTCAATGCCTCCACTAGTATGTTTTCTTTCCCACTGCCTTTCCACTCTTCATTCTAGCAGTAGTCATCTCACATACTATTTTAGTACTTTATCTACAACTGTTAATTCCTGTAATTATTTCATCTTCACTTTTTGTTTATAATAGTTTGGGTGTATGTCAAATTTCAGGCTACATATTGACATTGGTTCAGACGTGCATATGCATATCAGCATCCCTCTGAGCTCCTTCAGCTCTTCAATAGTCTTAATACTTGTAACTTATTATTATTTTAATTTCTCTCTTAGTGTAATCCTTCTTTAATCCTCTGTGTTCTTGTTACATGTCAATGTGTGTGCTCTCACCAAGTCAAATTCCTTGTATGTGTATCGTACTTAAATAAAGAGATTCCGATTCTCTTTATCACAGCCCACATTTCCTCCTTGCTAATCTGAGGCTCTGCCTGATTCTGAATCTCTACATCATCCAGCCTTCTCTCTCTTTTATTCTTCATTCATCAACTCCTCAAAGTATTCTTTTCACCTTCTCAATATAATAGCTTTGTTTGTCCCATCTGCATGCTTTATCATCCTAACATGCTGTACATCCCTAATCAATCAAAATACTACCCAGGTCCACTTTTGGGTAGTGTGGTTCTTGGTAAGAGATATGCCTCTACTACACACTCAAATACATTTTGCCCAGATGACAGGAATTTGAGAGAGTGTGTGTGTCACTTAACTGAGAGTAGCAGGATGGTCATTTTGATTAATTGCCCAGCATCTAGGCCATTCTTTCCTAGATGATATGGGACCAACAGGGTAAATAGAGCCTCCTTTCAGTTGTACAGTTTTCCCCAATAAACTTATTCACTGTAATATCACTTACATATATCATCATTGCATTCATAAAGTTTCATTTAATTTCACTTTTTTTGACAATGAGTGTATTTCTTGCTTAGGGAAGTAGATTATTTAATCGGATTAGTATTAGTTTAAGCAAATACTGAGGTTTGCGGTATCAGACATAGTGGTATTAAGCCACTCCTATTTACATTTAGTTTAAATTTAACAACACCACCTTTCATACCAATGAGTGAGTCACTGTCAGTCACCAGGCAGCCGTGTCTTGTCTACTTGTGCACCGTGTACCTCACTAGGAGAAGCAATGAACTGAACTCAGCATATGTTAATATTTCTTATAAACGACCATATAACACAGGACACATTAAAAATTACAGATGGTATTTTTTTTTTTTTTTAGAATTTCCTATGTGGATTGCTTTAAACTGGTTCAGACACAATGTGTGCTTTGAAACCCTGATGCAGTGCCAGAGGCTGATAAACCATCAATTCATCTACTCATAGGTTTCTGCCAGGGACTGTAATGCAACTTGATTCATACAGGATTTGCACATACAATATTATGATTCATTTAAATTAAAAAATATTGTTGAACTGCTTTCATTGCTGTTGTTGTTGTACTGATCTGCTCCTGAAGGTAACATATTTTAATTACAAAAAAGGTTTCACATCACAATTAAAGTCAGAACTAAACCTAATTAAAACAAAGGACATTGAGTCTGATACGGATGCAGTAAAAGGGCTTTAATAATGCTCAGATGCTATATGCTGCAGTACAGTTACTGGCCCTATCTTTGCTCTACTGAACAGATGTGTTGCTTTCAAATAAAGCCAGCATTTCTCATACTCCGTTATAATTGTTAATCGCTAAATGTCTGTTCTAACAGCTGAGAGCAGGTGTGTGTTCTGGAATTGGTAATTGCCCTGCTGTTTAACAATCAAAGCTGGATAATGAACATTTACAAATTTTAACAGCCATATCATAGTCACATTATTGTGTTATATTTGAATTAGTAAAACGTTGTGATCCATTCATTCAAGTGTTTGTAAGCAATATTCCAAAAATTCTTCATTTTGCATATAATTATATTTTTCTTGATCACACCTGGTTTATTTTAGAAGCGTTAATTCACAGTCTCAAACTGTAAAGTGCAGATGAGTGCAGGGAGACATGTGTGTGTGTGTGTGTGTGTGTGTGTGTTCGTTCAAGTTGTTATATTTTTGGTGGGGCCAAATGTTTTTGAAAAACCAAAAGAGTTTCTGAGGTTAAGTTTAGATCACACACCCAAACTGTCAATATCTTTGTGGAGATATCCATTGACATTGCTGTAGCTAATGAATAGTGTGGACCAGCAAAAAGTCCCTACTATGTACGTACATTACTAAACACACATGATTCACTGGCTAAAAACACAACACGTCACAGTTATGTTTGCCACCTGTCCCATATAATACAGGATAACAGAAAAATGAAATGGTGTCGTTTATTAAATCAACATAGAGCACAACTGCACGTCAGAGTCAACACTACCCTAGTTATGGAGATTACCATCATTGTGTGGTTTTGAAAAATGTCTTTTGATTCTGCCCACCAAATGCAGTTTACTGTCTAGGCGTATATAATACTTATATATCCACATAAATAAATCATATGTACAGTATATATGATTCCGTTTTTAACTGAATCTTTTAATCTTAGAATGAGAACGATGTGAAATTATTATCTCAATCAATAGGATAAGGTGGCAGTGGGGCTAGGAGAGTGGTGACTGGGCGTATTTGTGCAAACTGAAGGTGGCAACCTTTATTCAAGACAGTGGTGGTGTGCCATTATAATCTAGAGACATCATTATAGCATCATCAATCAAAGCAAAGAAGAACACCAGTTGCAAATATACAAAAGATTATGTGTGCAATAATGCTCATGAGTAGCTCACTGAAAACAAACCATCCTCTCTCATCACTATAAAGCTAATTGTACATGCAATCATTAATGGATTGTGGTAAAAATGAAGTCATTCTCAGTAGGTGAAACAAAAGATGCAAGACGCCTAGTTGGAAACCAGGTGCAGGCTTATTGAAAAGACATATTTCGCAAACAGGTCTGGTCAGAATGAAGAATATCTATAAAGACAAGCAAACATTACAGACAGATGGTAGGCAATAACCATAATTAAAGGGTACCAAGGCACCATATAAGAATATTCACAAAAAGAATGCTCAAGTTGACAGAGCAAAACTTTGCAAAGTGTGTCCTCTGCTTTAGCCCCTATATACAAAATGGTGGAGATACTTGATCAGGTTACCTAAAATTCTGGTGACTGTGACCTCAGCAGGTGTGATGGTGAAGCATCAGCAGTGGGCGTGACAGAAAGTGTTAGTCTCTTTAAGGGGTATGTCTTGTCTCCACTTCTATTTGTGGATTTCAGGGTCATGCTAAGTGCAGTTGGTGCTGGAGAGGGTCTCTTACGAAGAGTTAAAAGTAATGCCTATGTCATTTTCATATGATGGTGTTAGCCAGTGATCCTTTTAGCCAAAACTGTGGTGTACCTTTGGCATTTTGATGCTGAGCATTAACTGGCTGGGACTGAAATCAGCACCTGCATGTTTGAGGCACTGGATTTAGTGCAACATCAATATAGATGTACAATTACTTGTAACGGGCTCCTGTACATGTTCAAAAAAAGCTTTGTATTTCACTGCATAACAATGTCATGTGATATCGTAGCTCACAGATGGTCCACCCCTCCCTCTAAAATGCTAGCCAATCAGTAAATTACATATCTCCCTCAGCTACGCAAATAAAATGACAAAAGTAAAACCAACAAACTCATAGAATTACACACATAGTATCTAAAAAAGTGAGTACACCCCTCACATTTTTGTAATGATTGTATTATATATTTATATACGACACTTTGATACAATGTTATCAGTTTACAGCTTGTATAACAGTGTAAAGTCTATATACCCTTAAAATAACACAGCCATTAATGTCTAAACAGCTGGTTACAAAAGTAAATAGATATCTTGGTGAAATTGGCTGAATTGTACCCAATTAGGTATTTTCCCTCCCCAGTATCATGTGACTCGTTAGTGTTACAATGTCTTAGGTGTGAATAGAGAGGAGATGTGTTAAATGTGGTGTTATCACTCCCACCCTATCTCATACTGCAACATGGTATCTCATGGCAAAGAACTCTCTAAAGATCTGAAAAAAGTTGTTGCTCTACATAAAGATGGCCTAGACTATAAGAAAATTACCAACACCCTGAAAGTGTACAGCAGTACAGTGGCCAAGACCATACAGTGGTTAAACAGGACAAGCCTCGTCATGGTCAACCAAAGAAGTTGAGTGCATGTGATAAGCATCATATTCAGAGGATGGTTTCAAATTTGGCCATTTTCACTTATGGGTGTACACACTGTTGTTGCCAGTGGTTTAGACATTAATGGCTGTGTGTTGAGTTATATTAATTTAATCTGTTATACAAGCTGTAGACTGACTACTTTACATTATCAAAGTGTGATATCTTCAGTGCTGTCCCGTGAAAAGAGATAATAAAATAGTTAGAAAAATGTGAGGGGTGTACTCACTTTTGTGAGATACTGTACACACACACACACACGGTGGCCCATTGGCTCCGTGGGTAGCACTGATGCCTTTTCAGTCTACAGCATGAAGGTCCTGGGTTTAATCTCAGGGTACAGTGACCTGGGTACTTTCTGTGTGGAGTCTGCATGTCCTCCGTGCTCGCATGGGTTTAGTGCGGGTACTCCGGTTTCCTCCCACAGTCCAAAGACATGCGGTAGGTTAATTGATTTATGCTAAAATTGGCCACCAACTTAAGTGCACATGACTAGTTTCAATATAACCTGAAGTGTTGTTATAACCTCGTATCTGTCACTAAATGGGCTTTAATGTCAAAGAGCAACTTTCAATAAACAAAGCACACACATTCACTCAAAGATTTATGGTATTCCATAAAGCAAATCATCACTATCTGAATTCCTGCAATACTGTTTCAGGCATTTTAATTAAAACCATTACTCTCCTGCTATGCAGAATGGTGATTTGAAAACTTTTACTTTTAAAAGGTTCAGACTTAAATAGCATAGCACTTCATCTGATAGCACCACAAGTCTGTGTTTTTTAATTGTCACTCTAAACTTAATAAGGTTGCACAGTCTATATATATATATATATATCTCCCAAGACCAGTTACTACAATAGATATTTCTATAAAGTCATATCACATAAATTGAGATTAAGTTGGTAGGTTCCTTTGAATTGCTCTCTGACTGACTCTCTCTGGTATTTTTAATTAGCATGTGCCCCTTAGCACTTTAATTAACAAAGACTTAAAGGTCTCTCTCACTCATGCTCACTCTGTTTCAATTTTAAAAACGTAGATTAACAAAAATGAGTACGATATGCCATCTTTGTCCCCCACTGTAGATCTGTTTTTCAACAGAAAATATTGTTGTGTTGGTCTTTGCATTAGAAAACTTATACTTACTTTCCCATCAATCCTCTCATTTAAAATAATTTCATCAGTCAATAAAATAAAGGCAGAATAACAACATATGCAGGAAAACTGGGATCAGATATCACATCAGTTGTAAATTGAGATTTACATTAACCCTAACAGTTCTGAAAGGTGATTTTTCAAGCAGGAAAGCCTTCGTGCACGTCATCTGCACACACTGCCTTTAGTAAAGTGAAAAGTGAAAGAGTAAATCTTTTTACCTAAATGACTTTATTACTAAAACAGCTTTAAGTCAGTAATAGTAGTACACAGTATAGAGCCATGATGGGAAACAGTTTCTGCTGTCAGTATGTAGGCTGCCAGCTCTATCAAAACTACCACTCAAAATATTGTCCTTATTTCACTAAATAAGACACCACTTATCCCAAGAGTAATTAAAGCTCTAAAGACACCGATGACAGTGTAATTTAACAATTTAAGTTGTAATGAAAATTTACATTCTTAAATTATCAAGCTGCAGGTGCATTTCTATACCCATGCTAGATTAAAAAAAAACAACTAATTGGCTACAAGATGTCAACAAGAAAACACTGTGGCATTTTAAAGTCCATGTTGCAATTCCCTCACCACACACACAAAATGCACATACAACATATGCTCTCTCTCTCTTTCTCTCTCTCTCTCATGATCTTTCTCTCTTACACACACACACACCACCCAGAGAGGCCACCTCCAAGACCAGCCAGACTTCACTTGCCATAAACAAATTACCAAAGATTTATGAGCATCTGGAGTCCACCCATCTCATGTCCTATCCCTCTACACACCTCCCTCTCTCTTTCACTACACTCTCTTTTTACCTCTGCCTCCCTTCTCGTCCCTCTGCCCTCTGTGCTCATTGAATTAAATGAAAGAAAGCTTTATAGCTCCCTACGACAGTGCCTCCAAGAAGCCTAGAGAAGGCTGTTAACCTTGCACCCTCATCCCTGAGATGGAGTATTGACTAAAACAACACCTTTACACTGTGCCATATATGCCATAAAACACATAGTAAACCATAACTAACCATAGTAGTTCCCTTCAAGGCCTGCTTTCAGCTGATTGTACACTCTGTTTCCATACCTATTACCCATCAAGACTCAAGCATGGGCAGACTGGAAACACCACTAAAAGAAGACAAGCAACAAAACTCTTTTCTACGCTGGAAACCACATAGTTGTCTTTAAAGTCCTGCCATTTCCTTGAGCTCTTAGACACTACTGAGATTATTATATATCAGCAGCATATACAGGGTACATAAAGTAATGAAACATAAAATGAAAGATGGTGATTCAATTTAAGACACAAGCTGTGAAGTAATGGGTAAACCTGTTAGGTCATCTGTAACTCACCTTCAATTTTTCAAATTGGTTTGTGACAAATCAAACTGGTAGAGAATATTACCAGAAAAATAATAGGCTAGCATAACTTTATTAATAGACATGTTCAAATACGTGATTTCATATTAAAACTAAAAACTGACCATAAGGTCTACAGAATGTGTTCAATATGCTGTACACCATGTCCGAGAGCCTATCCTTTTCTCCCATTACTCCCATTATGGAAGAACTTCAAAAAGTACTTTGGTGAAACTACACCCCATAATAGTCTTCTTTTAACTACCTAATGGTCTGCCCTTAATATTTCATGAATAAAGAACAGTCCCACAGTCTGGGTTCCCTATAAACCACATCGTATCATGACTTTAGATGAGTTAAAGATGTTCGATGCATCAATTAAATGGGGGTTTGTTTTGACCACTATGTGTGATCTGTTTGTTGACCCTACCAGTCACAAACACATTTGCTTCATCCCTGAACATCATCTGACAGGGCAAATCTGCTGGGTCTAACAGAGTAACTGAAGTCAATGTGTCACCCATTCTGCAAAACAGTCAGTCCTGACCAAGTTCTGACAGAGGGTTATCCTCAAGTAGGTGTTACAGAATATTAATTTTGTAAGGGTGATGTTTGTGAATAGACAATGCACTGAACTGAGGCCTGGCTCAACCCCTGTTCAGTCCCACATTCCAAAGACAGGTGATGAGTGGTATAATGCCGGCTCTTGCTGAATGCAGAACAATGCTAGCAGTTACTATATCTGTAACATTTTTGGTTAATCCAGCTGTTAACTGGCAACAGATACTCCTCGTCTGAATTTGGCAAGAAATTTGGCACCTGCACCGTTGGTAATGCGAGGCCTGTGTGTGTGGCACTAGCTGAAATGTTCTATAATGACTTGTGCACCTCGTTCACAAGAAATAAGGAGAATCTCAAAATGTTCTGCTTAAAATAATGTGATTCTTCACATCACCTGTTCAAAATAAAAATCACTGCTCGAACATGAAAATGAATATTTTTTTGTTATAGTTAAAATGAAGCATGTTAAATGGATAAAGTTAAATCAAAGCTAGCTGCATTTCAGAACACCAAGTTGTACAGATTTTCCCCTTGTACCACAGCTTATGAATCACTGTCTGTGATGTTTATTTTACGTGTTTCTTTACTCTTGAGACACACTGTACAATGTCTAGCTGTGGATTTTACCTTTTTATTTATGAATTGTAGGGCATTCATTTAATCTCATCAAACAAGGGCTTGACCTGCAGGTAAAACACTGTATTTCCTAACAAGAGCTGTTAATTGAGCTGCCACACTCACACTCTGAACTTTGAATAACAACCTGACCTTAAGTCACCATAATCTTACAGGGAGCCAGCAAGCCAATCTTGAAGCTTGCCATTGTTGTTAAGCTGTACCCTGTATGTACTCCCAACACCATTACACAACCTCCACAAGCCTGGACTGTAAATGCAAAGCAGGTGGGTCCATGATTCATGCACTTTGTTCCCAATTCTGACCCTGCCATCTGTGTGCCTCTCTAAGATAATTGAGAATAAGCAGACTTTTTTCAGTCTTCACCAGTTTGATGAGCCTATGCCTACTGCAGCCTCAGCTTTCTGTTGATGGCAGACACAATTGGATCCTTACTCGGAAATTCCACTGGTGTAGTCGATTCTCATCACATACTGATGTGCTGTGCTTTTTTAAATGATTTTCATTCCAGTTCTACAGAGTGGTTATCAAGTTATAGTAGCCTTTCTGTTAACTCAAAACAGTCAAGAAATGATTCCTTTACCTATTGTATTAACAAACTCAAAGGGGTGCACCAAGGTTGCGTCTTAAATGGGAGCAACGCGCGACCTAGTCGCGAGAGAACGCCAAAGCGTCAGTCGAGGCAAACGTGCATAAAGCACGGTTGGGACGTCTCTTAAATGGCGTGGCATGGAGGTAGTCCAAACGCCAGGAAGTGAAAGAGCTCGAAAGGGCATGCAATACTAAAAAAACAAACCGGGATACGTCTTATAGAGTGTGACATTACCCGTTGCTTACTGTAGTCGGGGCACACCTCGAGCCAGCTGCCGACTAGAGTCCGACTCAATAGAGCGCAAGAGCGCCGGACAATGTACTTCTAACAGCGAACCGAGTTGTTGCTGTAAAGAGTGGAAAAGGGCGCCGCAGTGGCAGAGGGCGAGCGTGAGCTCTAACACACGCAACGCGAGGGGGCGAAGAAATCACTGAAGTGGCTAAAGCGCAAAAAGGCAAGCATATAAGCTCAGGGCGTGCTTGTAGCATGAGTGTGAAAACACACGAAAGGCGTGAAGCACCAGAACACGATAATAAACTCAAATACGCGAGGAGCGTGAACGAGAATAAATCGCGAGGAGCGCCGAAACGCCAGAGGGCGAGCGTGAGCTCTAAAACAAAGAACCCAGACTGGGAGTGTCCTATTCAAAACAAACTCCCGGCTGGAGTGAGGCTAGGTAGGTGCTGACGACCGAAGAGGACAGGCTCTGACCGTGCGAGGAGCACACAGGTACGGAACGGGAAAACCCTCAAAGTGCCCCTAACAAACTAAATACCTCGGGATTTACCCGCCCATACCAGTCCTTTGGCCCTAACCACTAACTCTAGGGAACGCGGTAGGGCGCAAGGGCACCGGTGGTCAGACACGCAAACCGACCGGAGATGAAATCCCGCTGGAATAATGATGACCTGGCCCTGAACAGCGCCCAAAACCCCGCCTTTATAGGATGTGAAGCACCTGTTCGGGATCTGGACATAATTAAGATAGTGGATATAAAGCTGTCCTACCGATGGCTCTGTAATGGCGACCGGGAAGGTAGGAACTCTAACACCCACATGCTGATTTAGAGCAACTATGACTATGTAAGAATCAACCCATCTGCAGGCCATCGCAGTGGTGTGCAAGCATGTTAAACACCAGTTATGAAATATATGAACAGTAAAACACAGAATAACAATGATTACTAGCCATGGACTGAAAGTAGTACTAAAGTCCTTGAGGTACCTAAAGAGTTAGTTCCACTTCTAGAAGTGGTTATATGTAATATATTTATGCCACTTGAGATAAATATCATTAAAGAAGTGATTAAGTTAAATGAGCTAGGTCAAATTCTGGAGCTGTACCAGTACATGTAATGCTGCTAATCACAAGTCCTGGGTTAAAACACTAACTAATAGGGTCCAAACTGCCTCTGAAGCAATGCCACGTGGGCTGCTTGCACAATACCAAGCATCGGGTGAAGTGGTATAAAGTACATTACCATTAGATTCTGTAGGAGTATCTGGCAGGTTGACATGCAGATCATATTTTGGTAGGTTCCAGGAAATGTATGCAGTTGCTCAAATTGGTAAAGAAGTAAAAATGTTTTTTAAGCAAAACGTATGGTTTCATATTACATTTCATTCTTAAGTATAGCAGTGCCCCATGCATCTCATAAGGTGCATAAAAAAAGTAAATTGTGAGAAAAAATTTGGTGTGGAAATTCTTTACAGGCTTGAAAAAAGCCCTGACCACAAACCCATCAAGATCTCTAGGATAAACCAACTATAAATAAATTCCCAACCTCTCTAATGCCCTTGCCATTAAACGGACTCATAGCAGAAGATACAGGATAAGCACTATATTTAAGCCATGCATTTGGATGTGATGTTTGATGTTAAGATGCACTTTTTTTGTCATTATAGTACAGTATTGCATAGTGATTATAATCAAAAAGTGATCAAAATAATCAAAATAATGCCATAATTTTTAAGAGTTAATTACATTAACTCTTAATAAATTAAGAGTTAATTAATGGATCATTTTAGAAATATCAGTTATTTTCCATTCACAGACTTCATTTAAGCATAGAACATAGTTTGTATAATATCATAATAATTAATGTCACATGCCCATTGGCAGCCCAAAAAACATTCTCCATCCAGTAAGCAAATGCATTTTGTAGTTGAATGTAGTTAATGGATAGATACCAGTTATGCATATACATCGCAATGTATAATATGCAGGGTTTACAAAATTATATTAACACAATTGAGTTATTAGCTCACCTTAATTGTTTGAGAAAACAGCAATGTTCAGGGACTAGCAATGCTTTATGAGAACATGCAGTGATATGCAGTAATAATGTTAGACATTTTAAAGAAGTTATTTATATAAGTTTGGTTAAAATAAGCTTACTATACCTAGTATCTAGTTACCTAAGAGTTACCTGAGAGTATCATTCTGTCAGTATATGCCTCAGGAGTATACAGTGCATCCGGAAATAAAATTCACAGCGCTTTACTTTTTCCACATTTTGTTACGTTACAGCCTTATTCCAAATTGTATTAAATTAATCTCTTACCTCAAAAATTCTACACAAAATACCCCATTACGACCATGTGAAAAAAGTTTTCTGAGAGTTATGAAAATTTAGCAAAATTAAAAAACAAAGAAATCATATTTACATAAGTATTCACAGCCTTTGCTTAATACTTTGCAGAATCACCTTTGGCAGCAACTACAGCCTCAAGTCTTTTTGAATATGATGCCACAAGCTTGGCACACCTATCTTTAGGCAGT
>JAVSBV010175939.1:0-13525 GCA_033117975.1 Parotocinclus spilosoma | reverse complement strand
AACTAGAGCCAATTGACAGTTTTCCTTGTGATATTTGAATTCAGCACATAAAAATCATTAGGGAATGACTCATTTCAGAAACAAACAACTTTTGAAAATTTGTTGACCAGTGTAATCTGTTTCTCTACACATTTTGTTAGTCTCCCTGCAGGACTGTGGCTCTTACCCTGCAGCCTCTTTAGAACAGCTACCTCCATCTTCAAGACCTGTTTGGGTTGCTGAGCAGATTCAACTTTAAGCGCCACATTGCACTGGTTCAGTTGGTCCAGGACTTCGTAGATTTCCCCAAAGCCACCACCGCCAATCTTCTTAATCTGTGACAGGAAACAGATTAATAGAAAATGTCTTTTTACCTTTCAAATGTTAACTCAGCTGAATGGATGTAAATGCCAATGAATAGGTGGTGGTTCTTTCTACGAGTCGTGAAAGTTTGTACTTAATCGCCTCTTTATCGTCCCTAATCCTGTTACATTAATAACTGGCAGTTATTCAATTACAACAATTCACCATTTACAACAGTTTTGTAGTTTGTTTGGCAAACCTGTTTGCAAAAAGTCCTACTCACCACCCTCCAGCGGTCCCGGACCACATTTCCTACTGACAGTATGTCGGCCTGTTCTCCTGCACCACTCATTTTTAGTGCTCAAGCACGAACTGAGCACAGCCAGAGGTGATCAGCATCAGGCATCAGTGATGCAGGCCCATAACTGCAATAAAAAACACAGTAAATACACTTTCAGTACGGATCCTCATGATTAGAGATATAAAGAACCATGTTCATTCAAGAGAACCAAATGGGATTTTACTTCTCAGCTGATAACCCTATTTATATTCTGGCCCCTCGATGCGTTAGATGTAAGGACACTGCCCTGATTCTTTCTCCCAAGTGTTTAGTAGGTACAGAACAAAACCGCTAAGTCAAATACAGTCAAGCCCTAGAGGATATGGCAGCAGTGGCAATTTCTCTTTATGCATGACAGATGCTAAAACGTTTCCCGTAGCTCTGCTGCGTCAGCTTAAATTTAAACATTGATTAAATCCGTGAATCAGTGGATTTTCTGTAATGCTATAGAAGGCTTTAGACACACAAGTAAAATCTCTAATGCTGCATTCAGTCTGCCGATGATTGAGGTCTTATGTTTTCATTCATATGTGTCACTGATTCACCTTTTCCGAACAACATGAATCTAATTCAAATGTTCTACATTCTTGTCTGGACCAGCATGTGAAAACTCCTAAGCTAAGCAGAAAGCAACCCATGCAGAAAGCCCTTCATCCATCTTGAATTTTATGGAGGATTCAAATTTCAGCAAAGCCAATTTGCCCAGTGGCTATTATTATTATTATTTTGCAGAATTGTTATTTTGTGCCAAATAGGCGCTGTGGGAAAATCCCTTCATTTACCACTACGCAAGTACGGTGTTCCCTCGCCACTTCGCAGTTCACCTTTCACAGACTCGGTGCATTGCGGGTTTTCAAAAAATATGAATAGAAAAAATACAGAAAAAACTTTTGCCTTTAAAAAAAATTAAAAAAATATCACAAAATTGATAATTGAAAATTGAGTACCGGTAATAAAAAGCTAGTTAGAGACATTTGGATAATGAACACTGGGATGATAGAAGACCTGTATCCATTATTGTATGGGGAAATCTTTTATACATTTAGTAATACTAACTACACTGCTCACAAAAAGGAGGGGTTATTTTAAAATATAACTGAAGAGAATCACACAAGAACTCCTGGATAATCTGATCCGGTCCATACCCCAGCACTGTCAGTGTGTTTTGGCACTCTTTGGTGACCATACACCCTACTGAACAGTCAATGTGGGGGCACTCTCATCCAGTTTAACACGCTTTTGTTCACCCCCATAAATATATCACTTATTACTAAATCACCTTGATTGAGTTTGCATTTCATTTGCGCAAGTAAACATCTTTCTTAGACTTTTAATTTGCTTTTATGATTATCTTGTTTAATAAAATAAAATCAAATGCTTCTTTTTCTTGAATCGCCTCATATTCATTTCAAAATATCCCCACAGTTTTGTGAGCAGTGTAAATAGAGTAGCACAGGTGACTTTTATGCTGCCTCACTCTTTTCTGTTTGTTAGTGTTGTGTTTGTACATACAGAAAGAGGCTTGTACAAGGTAGTATACAACTAAGAATGTGTGTGTACTTTTTGAATGTGTTGGCATGTGTCTGATTACAGACTTGACTAATGGCAAACCCTTTTTAAACCATCTTTAAAATATCATACAGGGCAGCCCACTACTGCCACATCATCAAAAAAGCCTAAACAAAAGCTTTTCTACATGGTCCCTAATCATTTATTCATAATACACAAATGTATGAACGTGGATCATGTTTCCCAAAACCTGGCACCAAGTCTGATAAACTAGACTGCATTAGTTTGGGTAAATCTATTCAGTTCAGCAGACACTTTTACATTTATATTTACAGCATTTAGGAGACTTTCGTACATGCTTTGTCTTCTTCCCAGTAGATCAAAACCTCATGTTGGTACAAATAAGCAATAACCTAAGAACACAATCTAACCAGAACCTGCTAGTATCTGTTATAGATAAATCACTATACTATTATACACTATTTCCTCTACATTTTCTGCATGCCAAATTATTAGTTACATGCTGTTTTATTAGTTCTTCCTAAAATATACATTTCTCTGAGATGTTGGGCTTACACGTGACACAAAAAGGACGCACATCTCCAGAGATTTGATTTGAGAGTTTGATTCCAACCTGGAGTCAGTCTGTGTGGGGTTTGCATGGGTTTCCTAGCACATTTCAAAGACATGCAGTTAGGTTAAGCATCGTCTCTAAAGTGTGAGTAATAACGTGTGTCCAAACATGTGCATCGCAAGTGGCTGGTTCCTGTCTTGTGGCCTGGCTCCCCATCCTGGGTTGGATTAAACGGATATAAAAATGAACGGATGAATGAGACATCATGTATCGTGGTGAATCGACTCCTAGAATCGACTCAATGATCCCCCAGCACATGGAACGTAAATCAGTGTCGACTCCGTAATATAAGGACTCGAAATAGCTCTCTTCAAAACAGATCGTACTGCTGGACGTAATTTAAAAAACGCCAACGTCCACAAAACGTTGCAAATCTTGTATATTAATGAAGATGGGTAGATTAAATGCTGTAGATAACAAGTCAGTCACTAATGAGGATATTTGCTGTATAATAAAACAATGATAACCTGGTAACGAGTTAATAAAACAAGCAGCTGTTAGACTCCATGCTGACCATTCTGCTACAGTTAATTATAAATTAAGTCTTTAACGCTAAGATTTCAAAGTTATGTTACCATAGCTACAAATGCCAATATTATTATGCACGCTAGTAGCAATCACTATTCATTTCCCACCTGTATTCGAAACAACCCCTGTCCGATTTTTTGGCTACTTGTGGCTTATAAGCCAATCATAGCGCAGAAGCATACCACACCAGCCAATCCTAGCCCAGAAAGCAGGATGTACCCGAAACCGGGTATGAAGCACAATAACAGCTAGCTAGTGTATATGAACGCTGGTTACCTTCATCAGCAGCTGCCGCAATCCGAGCCGGAGGAACTGAACGCATTAAAACGCCGTTTACACGCCGTGCTGACAGGCTGCAGTCCCCATATTAATTCCATATCGTAAAGAAATATTAATACAAACAGTGGGAATCCAAAGACATTTGATTTCTGTGTTTTGTTGCTCTTAGTAGCAGCTCAATACAGCAGCAACACCACAGCTCGCGTTCAGAGGAACCCGCTAGTATCCGCTAGCCTGTGACGTCACGACCAGCAGCCTCTCTTAGTGGGAGTGCTGTATATATTTTATGAACTGTATTTTGTATGTTTCACTGAAATATCCATGCATAGTCAAACACAAATTAACATATGTACGTATACGTACACAGCGTACGCATACACAAATGTACAGTCGTGTTTAAAAATTTGTGAACCCTTTAGAATATTTTATTTTAATAAATAGGAGCTAATACATCCTCCGATTTTAGCCCAGGGTCTAATTAAAACAGATAAAGAGAGCACGATAAAACAAATGAGAAATTAGTCGTTTATTTATATGTAATTTACTTGCATATATGTGAGTGGCAAAACTTTTTATTTTGCGCCGTTAAACGGTTTTCTTGTTCAATGTTTGCAAAACGGCAAGGAGGGATTTGATTTGTTTCTGTTCATTAGATTTATTTATTGTCAGCATCAGCATCAATGGCTATACTCGGGACACACTAGTTAGTCATGGGAGATAAGTTATCTAACGCATGTCTTGGAGGAAAGCTGAGCTCCAGGAGTAAACCCACGCAAACAATGAGAGGACATGGGGATCGGTGATCGGCTAATTATGTTATCATATGTGCCACCATACCACCCAATGGCATTGCTTAATGACAAAACAAAGGTAGCTTGGCAGGATTTGAACACTTGACTTTCTGGTTCACAGGATAGTACCTTAAACACTAGGCTAACACAGTTCTTTTATTCTTCTTTAACCATTTTAGTAGAATTTTGTGTACTTTGGGTTGCTTTTTTTATTCAGTTCACTGACATTTTTCTTTAGAACTTACTAATATCATTCAGAATTCATTATCGCATTCATGCTGGTGAGCCATCTTGCTCAGATGCAGCTAAACAGAACCAAACCATGTCATTACCACCACCACTACGACACTTTCTTTCTCCCTTATAGAATGTTTGTAGATTGTTAAATCAACGCTCTTTTTGATGAGCAGTGTATTTCTTCGTATGGTAGACTCATGAACATTAACATTATCCATCCTGACTTTAGTTGCTTGGAGGTTATCCCTGGTTCCTTTGTGAACTAGCAGACTATTTGATGCTGTGTTTTTTATGCCATGGTACACTTCTGGAAAAGGGTTTTGTAGGTCAATACCCATTTTTATATCCAACTGAAACCTGACTGTCATCCCATTGATTGAAAATACCTGACTGTAATTTTACCTTCAAAGTAACTAGTGAAATTAATTAACATAGTATATGCAATATTACTACTAAGATATAGCATTAGGCATCAAAATACATCAAATTAAATTCACATTTTGAAAGATTGCTTGAGATATGAGATATGCCTTAGTGGTTTGCTCCACTGTTTAGCATCACAGCCACCCACAGTTTATTTTATAGCATTACAAAATATGCATTACAAAGTATTGTACATATTTAACTTGTCCCACATTTGGTTGCATAATTGTTTGTAGATGTTTTTAAATAGCTACAAGTAATAAGTAACATTCCTGACAAATATTTGAGTTAGTTCAGTTATTTGTTCAATGTTACCCCTGCTTTTATAATGGTACTTAAAGCTCTAAATATGTTTTTGTAAAGATAGCGAAGCAGATTCTGAGATTAAACCAGTGACGTATATTTAATAACTACAGTGCTAATTCTTGCTGAAACCCTCTTCATGATGCTTCTCAACTAATATTCTGTTAATGTCATCACCCTGTACTTCTTGTACTTAGGAATCCTACACCCATATAAAGTGTCCCATCTACAGAGCGTTCCAGGTATTACTGGTATATCATATTAAAACCTGTAGCCTATACAGTGGAATTCAATTCAACTGGTTCTAGAAGACTGTAAGAAACTCTGAATTCAAAGTTAGAATTACATTTCTAAATTAAAAGTTGGGTAGAAAGGATTAATCTATTCCTAACAACTAAGTGATTTTGTTTAAGTCTATATGTGTATGTTATTAATGATTAAAAGCATGAATAAATTAATGCAAAAAAAGACATTAAATAAGTAAAAACATATAGCCACTAAACACAGTTTTGGCACATCTTAGCACTGAAGGTTGAGACTAAGTGGGTCTGTAATCACACCATAGACTGCTATGGATATCAGAATACATAATACTGTGTAAAAAAAACAAAAACAATTATACCATAATATGATCGCACCCTAGCTCTTCTTTTGAATTTTATATCAATTGGCATACCACATTGGTGAATTATTATCACCAAGCATTCTGGATTCTGGAGAATACGTCTTTGGAGAATTAAAACATAAGTGTTTTATTTGGGGTGTTCAAAATTAGAATGTGTGTTAGAACTCGGGAACAGAAAAAATTCTAATGGACCATTCGATCCAAATTCAGAGGTTCCACTGTTCACACACAAACACACACAAACACACACAAACACTATCCTGAGTCAGGCTCCAGTATGAGACTCTGCACTACATATGAATTCAGACATGATTATAAACCGATAAAAGCATGAACAAATAATAAATACAAGTGTTAGGGCAGACTATATACTGTATGCATATTCAACCTTCATAAAGTCTTCTGTCAAACATTGGAGGTGGTTAAACCTTTCTGGAACATCATCAGAAATTCAGAGGTTCCTCTGTACACACACACACGTACACACACACACGTACACACACACACACACGTACACACACACACGTACACACACACACGTACACACACACACGTACACGTCCCTCACAGCAACAGCTCTTGAAAACGGTTACTGCCCGCCCCCCAACACTAAAATTTACATCCTTCACTTCCCATTTCACTTCCACTTCCCATTATTAAATAGAATAAATGCATATTTACACAAAAGGCATTCGTAAAGGTTTAATTCAAACAGAGATTACATTTCAGAACAAGTGGCAAATTCATTAATCATAAATTCATTAGTCAAACATCAGAATTTGATAATGACTGATTTGCTTATTTAATGCATCTCTGTTTGTCTAACAGTGTTGTACAGATTGCGTACGATCCATCCAATACTAATAAAAACTAAGATTATTGTAAATTATAAAAGCAAGTTGTAAAACATTGTACATTTAAAAAATGTGGACTTAGAAATGGTTATTGCAATTACAATTTCTTTTTATATTAAATTAAAAACAAAACTCCTATAAAAGCATCCCTTTAAAACCATGGAGAGCTCATTATGGTATGACGAGATATAAAGTGAATTCTAGTCTGAGATCACAATACCAACCATCAACCCTTACTTGCCTCCACTGGAAAGTGATCTGGATGACTAAACTAAAGCAGAACTGAAATGGTCCTGTTAGATAATTTCAGTTCAGTCTCACAAACTGACACTGAGCATCCAAGACCAGACACTTGAGATCACATTCCAACAAAGTTTGGAGTCCAGGGTTTTTTTTTGTTAGTTTTCTTTTTTTTAAACAGTCCATTAATTGCTCTCCTGTGCTGCTTTCCCTTCTCCCAGCAGTCTCTCTCTCTCAGCTGCATCCCCAGTCTCTGCTGCCTGCACTCCAGACCAGCAGGGCAGCCTGGCCATCAATGGTTGGTGCAGTCCATTGTAGAGCCCCGTGCCCACCAACAAGATGATAAAGCCTAGGACCTGCAGGCCATGGAAAACCTCCCAGCCCAACGCCAGGCTCACCACCCAGATGACTAGCGTGCGCAGGCTGTCTAGCACCATGCGCGTGGTAGCGCTGATCTCCTTGGTCACGCTGATGCCAGCGAAGTTAAAGAAGGCGATGCTCACCGTGTTACCCAACAGAGCAAGAATGATACGTGGGTTGTGGCCGATCTGGCAGAAGGCATCTAGTGCATCCTCCAGAACCTGCCGCGGGTTACTGCTGAAGTTCCCCACTGGTATGTAGAACATTGGAATAAGGAGGATAGACAGGATGACAAAACCAAAAAATCCTGGAAGGAGGAAAGGGGGAAAAGGCTTGTCAAACAAGGATGCACACTGGAGTTACTTTGCTGTTTAGAATAGGAATACGACTAAGAAACATGGTAATGAAGCCACAATCAAAAAAGCTTTTAAAGGCTGAAAGATGAAGTTAGCATTCATTAATTCATTTTCTCATCCACTTAATACTAATCAGGGTAGCAGGAAAGCCAGTGCCTGGCTGCAATCAATGTAGGAACAGCCCTAGACAGGGCTCCCATCCGTCAAGGGGTGCATACTCTCACACACTAAGGCCACTTTATGAACAAACACTCAATTCTTCGGACTGTGGGAAACCAGAGTACGTGGAGTAAACCCAGCTACAGGCAGACTCCACACAGAACAGACTCAGACCACTTCACCTTGGATCAAACCCAGGACCTGCTTGCTGTAAGGTGATGGTGCTTCCCACCATTCTGCCCAGCCAGCAATCAATGCACAGGAAATCTTATGGGGACTAGCAGATTCATATGGTCAGCCAGTATAAGAGCATGTTCTTCTCATGTCTGTGTGGGTTTCTTCCAGATACTTCAGTTTCCTCATGAGAAAAGTTTAAAAACACTTCAGATGATAATTATCATACCCTTACTCTCACTAAGTGACAGTTTAGACCAGCCGATTCACTAAACTTTGAGGAGGTGGGAAGGAAACCCCTATAGATACATGATAGCAAAGGAATGAAAGCTCAACCCCAGCACCCTGTATTTTCTGGAATAGTTTTGTAAGCTGCATTAAATTGACAAAAGATCAGATTCTGACTTACCCTCTGTGCCCACCGCCTTTAATGGATGGACGTTGTGCTTATAAATAAACTTTTCCTCCAACACCATTTGTACAGACACAATGATTTGAGCCATGATGATCAGCAAGTCACCTGCAGATGACAATTGAATCATTATGCTTCATTATGAGTCAGGCTCCAGTATGAGACTCTGCACTACATATGAATTCAGACATTATTATAAACCGATAAAAGCATGAACAAATAATAAATACAAGTGTTAGGGCAGACTATATACTGTATGGATATTTAACCTTCATAAAGTCTTCTGTCAAACATTGGAGGTGGTTAAACCTTTCTGGAACATCATCAGAATTATCAGAAGAGACCCCATTAAACAAATGAAAATAATACACCTGGAAAAAATATACCTGGTCATTAATTTCTTGAGGAAAATGATCAAGTTTTACATATACATGAGTGGCACAAGTGACCCCTTTGTGCAGCAATAATTGCCAGCAAACATTTTAGTAACTGTTGATGATCAGTCCTGCACTTTGGCTAGGCCATCTTGGTGGGGTGTAATTGGGTTTCCATTATGGAATCCAGATTTACATTTAGTTCTTTCAGATGTAGTTATATTCAGTCCAAATGCATTTTGCGCTGGTTTAATAAACAGGTTGTTACTTTTGTCAGAAAAATAAAACAAATTAAAATATAGCTGTGTAAATGGTCTATTTCATTGTGGTGGACATACTTGTGATTGCGTTACCATTTTATTAGAGTAAGTCAGAGCAAGCATGGATGCTACAAATCCTT
This sequence comes from Parotocinclus spilosoma, assembly GCA_033117975.1. NCBI lineage: Eukaryota > Metazoa > Chordata > Actinopteri > Siluriformes > Loricariidae > Parotocinclus > Parotocinclus spilosoma. Next base: position 4,245 of record JAVSBV010175939.1, on the reverse strand, counting down.
CAAAATTGCTTTAAAACTTATCAGGCACATTTACAGTACTGTGCAAAAGTCTTTAGCCTCTATTAGATTTATTGTTATATGGAATAATGACCATACATAACACATTGTTGACAAATAGAGCCAAATAGTTTAAACTTGGATTAACTTAATAATATTATATTCTACTAATATTCATGCCCATCATTGTGAGCTTTAGCATATCTTTGCATTATCATTGTTCCCCTTCCAAAAATTCCAAAACACTAAATATTTGTCTAGAGAAGACATTTGTTATGATTTCATTTCAGTTTCTTAATGCTGCACACAAATTTCCTCTATTATCTGATTGTATTCTAATAAAGACACTAAGCAATTAATATACAGTATATGGTCATTATACCATTGCTAAAGCAACTGGACATCTAATGCAGAACTAAGCCTTTTGTACAGTACTGTACATTAGAACAGCACTTGATAGATTTCAATACATGCCTATAGACTTCCAATAATTTGTCTGAATGTGTTTTGCAATGTTTTCAAATGCAAGGAATTTAGAGAAAAGGAGTATTGCAAATGGTACAAAAATTGTTACATTAGGTTGGAATTCTTAATTTTGTTCTGTAACATGATTGTTACCTGTGATGACATCACTGAGTTTGCGCCCATCCTCTCTGCTGCCACTCACAAAATCAGCGAGGCCGACCACCACCAGACCAAGAATGGTGATCAGAATCCCAATCCACTGACTCGGCTTTAGCCGCCGACCCAAGAAGGCCACGGATAACAGGCCAGTGAAGATGATCACAGCTCCTCGTAACATCTGGAAACTGGATGCACTGGTCATGTTTAGTGCTAGATACAGGAACCGAGAGAAGATAAATGGGATAAGAAAGGAGAAAGGCTTGGGAACAATACATTTTTTGTTGAGTTTACAATAGACAAACACCAAAACCAAAGGATCAGGTCAAATAACTTATTAAAAGACAATTATGCTGAATATGATTAGAAAATATAAACAAAAAGACTGAAAATGCAAACTATATGACCCAGATTAACAAGACATCTACTTACCGACATACATGATGGAGGTTCCAGTCATGTCACAGAGAGCAGGAGGGAGGAAGAGCAGCGGGTTGAATCTCTGACCCGGATCCATGGTGGGTTCTGGTCTGCGTCGGTCATGGAAGAGGAGGATGTAGAAAACAAACAGGCAACTAAGCTCACCCAAAAACATGCACACTGCCTGGAGAAAGAAGAGAGAAGAGATGAATCAATGGACTGATCGGATCTAATCCAGGTACTGTATTGAAACACATTTACTGAGGTGATCTTGATGTTATTGTAGTGACTTTTTAAAAAACAACAATTGTCCAACTTAAGTCACTGCATGAGTTGATAAACAATGATTAATAGGAATACACCCTCTTTTCTAAATCCCAAATACCCGCTTGTCCATATGCATACACCATTCGCTCTCCCTTACTTACCATCTGCCTCCAAAAGCTTAGAGCCAGCATTAAACCATACAGCCACCCCAGTGGTAAGTGTTAATAAACATAAAGACAGAGGTAAACGTATTAATAAACCTAACTGTAGAAAAAGAAAAAAAACAACAAGTATGGTTCCAACAGTTGTTTTACAGCGAGTTTATTTGGCCAATTACTGGCTAGTGCATTTTTTTTTTAAAAAAACCTTTTGTTTATATTTATAATTTTTCCTGTCGTGTTATTACTGAATATTTCTTCAACGTTATCAACGTATGGTTTTTCTGTGGTGACGTCAAATAGACGTGGGCGATTTCTCAAAAAAAGATTTTTTTGATGGATCACAATCCACAATATTATCACAGGTTTTAATTGAGCCACCAAACAAATGCGTCTCCCAATAGAAATACAGTACAAGCTTCAAATGCACTTCAGTAAAATGTAGTACATAAAACTACATTGATATAACTATCCCTGAATAATATAGTAGTAATAATAAAAATAAAACCTAAAAACATATTGTGGTCAACTATTTATTAATATTGATTTATTTAAAGTCACTTCAAAACCTAATTTTTATCCGTTTCATTGAGTGCTACATCCTGGGCCAGGTAAAATGTCTCGGTATCAGTGATGTATTTTAAGAACCTAGCTTGATTTGTAAGTACATACCATATTTATGATGTGAAATTCCCCACTGTGGGACTAATAAAGGTTTATCTCATCTTATCTCATCTTATTTGTCAGGGCTGCAGTGGTGCATAATAAAGTGTCAACTCCAGAGACGAAAAGAAATGCACTTTATTTTGTGTGTTTATGCCTATGTATGTTATGTAACTAATTCATGTACTGCACCCCAGGAAGACCCCAGATTTGCCGTGTACTACTGCTCATGCAGGAAAAGAGAAACATAAGCAAGCAAATACACTGCTTATAAAATGAGAGGAAATTTTAACATGAGTATGAAGAGGATCACACAAGAACTGCTGGACAATCTGAAAGCATGATTCAGCAATATTCATTATAACATCAAGCCAAGTCAGCTTTCAGGAAACTGACACCACAAACACGCAATAGAGGAAACCAAGCAAAGTCAGATTACCTAATTTTATGCGACTATCGAGTATTTTATGTTAACATAAAATATTAAGGGCTGAGCAACCCTCTTCAGCATTTGGCAGCTTTACCGAGAGGCCAAGTTGACCGTTCTAGAGTCCAAAAAAGAGTGATCAGGAATGGTCTTTTAAAACAGTAGAAGCCCAAAAACATTTTTCAGAAGAAGAACAGTGTGAAAAACCAAGTTCTCCAAAAGCTCTCAAAGAATTAATAACTAATCCAAGTTTGATTTTGGGGTCAAATCATCACCAGTATGTTATATACAGTATGGTCATCATATCACTACTAAAACAACTAATATAATAGTGGCCTAAGAATTTTGCAGTTGCTGCATCTTAATATCAACTACACTGCTTACAGAAAATTAAAGGATATTTCAATATGGGAGATTTAATTTTAAATCATCCTCTTTTTTTGTGAGCAGTGTAGTTAAAATGTTTCTAACAAAGTTTGAGATAAATATATAGGCTAATATATAAGATTATCTTTGCTGTGAATGAGAAGCTTCCTATAGGAAATTAGAAAAATATGTCAGGTAACCAGAGGTGTCCATTCCTTTGCACAGCACCTTCTCTAGCCCTTCAGCTTTATGTAAACTTCACACCCACGAGACCAAATTGCACCCATATCTCGCTGATCCGCTTTTGCAAATGTGTAAATCGTACAATAAAGGTTTAATAAACGTTTAATATGTTACATATTGCGTCCCGTCTTGTAACATAGGGCATGTTCGTTTAATCGGGCCAGCCGGTTATTAGGACCAAAACGATCGCGTCCTGATGTGGTCCCATTAACCGGAATCGAATGTACTTTAGCACAAATGATTTGTACTTCAAAATATTTTATTTAAATCCTGTAATATTACATTGATAAACACAATCACACCAGATTTGGACAATACTTTTTGGGGATGGGAGGGGGAATCTGTTACCAGCACGCCCGGGACCCTGAACAGAATAACGTCCTGTTGTTTAGATGATTAAAAGTGTGCATTGTTTCTGAAATATATATTTTTTCTCAATTTGTGCTCCTTTACTGCGCGTTTACTTAAGATGCTATTCTATTTTTACCAGTAGGTGGCGATGGACTTGGGACTGATGTTTTGTTTTTACCTGATTGTTAAAGTTTATGCAATTAAATCCTGGGTTATGTTGGTGTTAGTGAAAGCTCTGCACTAAAAGGGTAGTAATTGTAAGACAACGAACAAGAGATGGACTACAAACTGTTATTGTTGAGCTTCAAAGTGCAGTGACCAATAAGACAAACAAAATATAACCTGGAAATCACGTATATACAGCATATAATGGTTTTTATTATTATTTTTAAATACACGTACGGGTAGGAGCTGGCATCTATTCTTGGGGACTTTCAATTTTGAGAGTGATCATTGTTAAATCCATAGAAATTCAGATCTTCAGTCTCTACCCCAGACACCTGATTATTATGGGTAACTGCAAATGAAAGATTATCTATGATATCTGCAAAAACATGCCTTAATAGTTCACTCTTATTATAGCTCACATAAAGGGGTTAGACAATGTAACTGAAACACCTGGTTTTAGATAAAGGTTTGGCTATAGCAGCTCGGCCGTGTTTATTGACCCTGTGGATCCAGACGGACAGTTCTGGTGGAAACAGGAGAGTTGAGATGCACATTTAATTCTGC
>JAVSBV010175918.1:0-13526 GCA_033117975.1 Parotocinclus spilosoma | reverse complement strand
CATTTCTGTCCTTCATCGATGTGATCCATGAAGTATTTCGGCAGGATAGTGGAGTAGTTTGCCATTGCTTTCTCCAATATACTATATATAGCGCCGTGCAAAAGTCTAAGGCCACCAGTAGATACCATTGCTTTAGCAAAGGTGCAGTGACTGTATACAGTTATTTCTCAGTCTATGTATGAGAATTATACAATAATTATTGTTAATAAATCTAAAGAAAACTGCTTCTATAGGCTACAGACTTGAGCAATAGCAGCATCTGGAAGATTCAGCAGGATGCCAAGTTGATCCTTCCAAAGTTTGAAGAAGCTTGATCAGAAATGATCTTGTTGGAAGGGTAGCAGCCCAGAAACAGGGTCATCTTAAAGGTTAAGATGTGATAAAGCTCACAAAGATTGGAATTAAGAATCAAAGAAGAGGAAAGGAGAATAATGGAGTGACAAATCCAAGTTTGACATTTAAGAGTGGTACTTTCACAATAGAGTTAGAAGTGTGAATTTATGTAGAATGTACAGTATAGGATGAGGGTTTTAAGTAGTCCTGTGTCCTTAATCACTGTTTAAATCAACACCACGTTATAACATGGGTTAGTTTAGCCACTAAGACCAAAAAGTAAACTCCTGTCTTGGCAACTGTTTGTAAAATAGAATTGGTCATGCAGAGCTTCATTCAGGAGTGAGTCTGTGCCTAAAAAGTGCTTATTGTTTTTCAGAAATGTTCGATTTTTAGGCGATTTTGTAACGCAATGGGATCTTCACAACAAGCCTGATGCATTTTTCTTAAAACACTTTGAAAAGCTGCTGTCCGTGTTTGCTTTTGGAATCAGCCTGTTGCTTGTATTATAAGCTTTTGTGCTATGCTCCTAGTAGGATAACTTGTTCTGCCCGGCAACTGAGCTCTGATTGGTCAGCCCGATCCGAACAACGCAAAACTAAGGACAAGCTCCAATTTTAAAAATCATGCAGCGTCGCAGTCCGTCAGTGTCAGACTCTGTGTGAAAGACGGCTTTAATATACGTGTGTTCATTTTCAAAACTAGGGTGGCACGGGGGCAACAAGGTGCTGGGTTCAATCCCAGGGTGGAGCGGCCTGGGTCCTCCCCATGTCTGCGTGGGTTTACTCCGGGTACTTCGGTTTCCTCCCACAGTCCAAAGACATGTGTGTGTGTCAGTTAGTGTGTGACTGTGAGTGTGTGCCCTACTATGGGTTGGCGTTGGATGTTTTGGGTTTTTTTTACGTTGGATTTAGTGTAAAAAGGCTGACTGTTTACCTCGTCTTATTTTTATCTTCGAGAGAATATGAAAAAAATAACTAATAGATCCATTAAGTTTTTAATTGTGTGTAATAGTTGCACCAAACGTTATTGATCCCAATGGAAAAAGCAGAAATTATGTTTTGCATTTAATATGGTGTCTGATTATTCTGAAGAGAATGAGATCGAGGAGAGCGAGGACAGTTCAGGGGTATCATATGTATGCTATACGTACTGTACAAGTGTTATGTAATACTCTTATTCAATGCTCTTAGAGATGTCACACACACACACACACACACACACACACAATTTTCTGAGAGTAAACACAATGGTGACCTGATGTGATCTGATCCCTTCAAAGTCCTCCGCTTTCAGCAGCTAACTCAATTTCACGGCACACTCTTAAAATTAGCACAGAAACGTCAGCTGAGTAAAAAGTGTAAGCGGAGAATTAGATTTACTCCAGTTTTCGGGCTCAGATTTGGTGGCCCCTGTGACTCGCAGGCGTCTGCTCTGCTCTGCTCTTCTTTTTCTGCAGCGTACTTCCTGGAGCTCCTGGACAGATCTGAGCGCTGGCTGGAGGACACGTTTGCTAAAGCTCTGAGCTCTCTGTACACCCCCAACGCTGGCGTTTTCCGCGACCTCTACGCCGACCTGCGACGTTACTACAGAGGAACGGCGCTGAACCTGGAGGAGGTGCTGGACGAGTTCTGGATGCATCTGCTAGAGCGCCTGCTCAAGGCCTCGGACCCGTCGTTGATCTCAGACGAGTTCCTCGAGTGTGCTTCCAAACAGACTGAAACACTGCGCCCGTTCGGCGAGGCTCCACGGGAGCTCAAGACCCGACTAGTGCGAGTCCTGGTCGCTGCCCGTGCCTTCGTGCAGGGCCTCAACATGGCCGGAGAAGTCGTTCGGAAAGTTTCCCAGGTACAGTCAGTGACTTTATTTCTCATACCGTTTAAAATTGCTCTATGCAGATGTGCCCCAAGACTGACCCCAGGGCCCAATGCGGCCCTCGCTGAGATTAGAGCCAAAGTGACCGCAAAACGTTTTGTGAAACAGGTCGTTGACTGAAACAGACATGGACTGGACATTACCACAGTCAAGGGTATTTTCACAAGGAGAAGTCCCATAATAGCACAGGAGATACCGCTAAAACCGCAAGTGATTGATGAGCGATTCATATTACTAGTGCGTTGTTGGACAGAAGGCAGCTTTCTGTTCAGGGTTGCCAGATCTCACAAGAGAAATAAGCAGTCAGACCTACGAAAATAACGAAGCAATTTGACTCAAAAAACAAGGCTGAAACAGGCAACCTACAACAATAAGACACAACTTGATTAGTTAGAAATAATAATAATAATAACACATTTTCTTTTTAACTTAACATGCTGTGCTGCAGGATTGTTGAAGAGGGACAGACTCGGGAAGCAAACACAAATACACAACTACACTCTAAAGACAGGCAACAAACCTGCAACCTGTGAATATAAATATTTTAAATGACTTTGTAGAAAATAAACCCATATGTGTTTTGAATAAGTGCACCTGGCAACCCTGCTTCTGCTCGTGGGCCTGCAGCAGTATTTAGTAAAAGCAAAGAGTCGTGGATCAGGTGGACGTTAAACCACGCTTACCCGTATCCATCTGACCTGTCTGGCTACAAGCTTATACAGCAAACTTCTGACTCCACATGCTTCTTTTGACTAAATCAGAGGTTAAAGGGGGACACTGGGTACTTCTCCTGATCCAGCCTTTTTTAGATTTGAATCCTGCACACTGTCCATAGCTGAACTTTGCCTACACATAAGTCTTTCTTGGGTAAATTCCTTTCACAGTCCTTTAAAAAGGGCCGAGTAGTTGCACCATAACTTTGCTAGAACTCACCGGAGCAGAGCTCTAGAATTCAGTCCAAGTCCTCCAAGTTTGTCCTTCCTCCTGTGAGCTGGAGCTGGAGCTGGAGCTGGAGCTCAGTGCATCCCTGACGAATGAGAGCAGGCCGCAATGCGACAGCTCGCTCTGCCTTAAGAGACTCGTGATAAACTGGGTATACCAGTCTCTGGAGAGCGCTGCTGTACGAACCCCCTTCATGCTAAGGATGAGGGGGCTCGGGGTGGGGGTGCAGCAGCGTCGAATATGACGGAATAAATAATAGAGCCCCTCTGATGGTAGTTTTAAAAGCAGTTACTAATTATGAAATTTACAATATATGGGGCATGCAGTCATTATCAGTTCTGTTATTTCAGCATGTGCATTGTTCTATATTATTATTCATCAGATTAGAGGATTAGGTGATATTTTATTATGGCATATCTTATCTTGAAGTATCCCTATATTGGGGATAGTGACTAGTGGTCTACTGGTTAAGTTACCGGACTATGGACCAGAAGGTCCAGGGTTCAAATCCCACCTCTGCAACAGTTGGGTCCCTAAACAAGGTCCTTAACCCACCATTGCTTGGATTGTAAGACTGTATTCATTGTAAGTCACTCTGGATAAGGGCGTCTGGTAAATGTAAATTTTTGGGAGCAGTATACAGTATATACATGCTATGGTTTTTAATATTTTTAAGCTTATCCGAGAGAGAAAGTTTCACTTTAGCATCCATTGGGAGCTTGGTAGAATTGGGATTTGAACCCTAGACCTTCTGGTCTACAATTTAATACCTTAAACAATTAAGGAATGTTCTTCCTCCTGGAGAAAGCTCCTATTCTTTTCCAGCCTGGACTGTGATTCGTGTTTAGGCAGAACGTTTATCAGACCATTTTCTGTTTATCCACATCCAAAAGCTTCACATAGTTTGTCTTGCAACTGTAACTTAGCCTAAATTGCACATGCCAGTGCTAAGATACCAAACCTTAATTATGTGTACAGCGGATGAGGTGTGAAGTATTGTGCAAAAGTTTTAGGTCATCATTAAATTTGTTGTCTTAGCAATGCTTTAAAAGGTATATAACATATTGGCGATTAATGAACACAAATGTCAAATTTGATTCGTCTTTATTCCAATCTATGTGAGCTTTAGTGGATCGTAGCCCTGTAGAAGGACTGTAGAAGGGTCCACTTGGTGTCCGGCTGAAGCTCCCAGATGCTTCTGTTGCTCAAGCACGAAGGGAGGTGTTTTTAAAATACTGGTTGTATTTCAATAACGAGACTGAGAAATTATTATACATGGTCATCATAATGTTGCTAAAACAATGCTATGTCTAATCTACTGGTGGCCTAAGACTTTTGCACAGCGTATGTATTTTTATCCGTTAGGAGGTGGGGTTTCGATGTAGGACAAACCAAGTGTAGATGCAGCTCTCATTCTCTCAAAGCTCAATTCTCTCTCAAATGATCCATTCAATCCTACATGGGATTGTGGTGTCCCAAAGGTCCTGGACCAGTTCAGGCCCTGCACTGCTGTGTTCTGGACCCTAGAGCAATGCCCTCAAACTATAACTGTTTGTCCTGGAAGTAGTGAGTAGCTCTGAATGAAATAATGTGCTTAAACACTAAATGTAAACAAAAAACCAAAGTGATTCGTCTTCATGAGCCACCATTTATATAATCCCGTGCGCACTGAGCGCTTTTCACTTTTACTTGATACCACCCAGAACACCCAGAAACCATTTCTTTTATTAGGAGCCACTTTAGCGGTTACAGTCAGACCAGACATTCATTATGAGCCCAGCATAAACTTTATGGCGTCCAAATGGAACGAGGTAAATAAAGCCCACGTAATTGTAAGACGGGAAATTAGAGCCGCGAGCCGCTGACTGGAGATCAGTTCAGTAAACTGAAGATAGAACCTTGCCTAATTGAATGTGTATGTTTCTAAATAATGATTAAATGGGACACGCCTGTTGTTTCAGGTTCCTCTCAGCTCCGAGTGTAACCGTGCCATCATGAAGCTTGTGTACTGCCCTCACTGCCGAGGCCTGGGTTCCACCAAACCCTGCGCAAACTACTGCAAGAACGTCATGAAGGGCTGCCTCGCCAACCAGGCCGATCTGGACACAGAGTGGCAGAATCTCATCGGTAAGTAACACAAGATGAACGAATCTGAATCTGAACTGCACAGGGGCCAGTAATGGAGACTCGAACAGGTTTAAAGGCTTCAATTAAAGATAAGGTTTCACTTGTGTTTTCATTGGGAGATAGAACTAATGAACCAATAAAAGTCATTGTCCTTAACTTTCACAGAGGATTGCCAATAATTGTGAATCTAACTGTACACTTGCTTGTTCCCCAGACACCATGCTGCAGGTGGCCTCCAGCTTTGGTGCGGAGCCCAGCATGGACGTGGTGCTGCACTCCATTCCTGTGCGAATCTCCGAAGCCGTGCTGCACATCCAGGAGAACATGGTGCTTTACACCAGCAAGGTCAGATCAATAACGTTCATTTTACTTTGCTTTGTTGAAGGTTTGCCTCTCTGAGACTCTTGATTCGATGTGCTGGGTTTGATGATGTCTGTCCATGTGTGTATGTGTGTGTGTGTGTGTGTGTGTGTGTCAGGTTTTCCAGGCGTGTGGAGAGCGTGGAGAGGAGGGAACACAGAGCTCGGTGTCTGATGAACCTAAGAAGAAGGGGAACAGTGTGATGGCTCTGGAGTACAAACCCAGCTCCTCAATTGCAGTCAGACTGGAGGTGCAGGTGTGTGTCCCCGGGTCTTATGGAACGGATCTTTAAGGTTCTTTCACGTGCAGTTTCCTGACATACGCATGCGCATGCGCCTGCAGGTCTCCGATGTTTCCAGTAAACTGAAAGAAATGCAGCTGTACTGGATCCAGCTTCCTTCAGCTCTGTGCAACAGTAAAGCAGCATCAGGATCCTCCAGCGATGAAGACTGCTGGAACGGCATGGCCAAAGCTCGGTATGAAGCCGATCTCTTAAAGCCCTGCTAGCTTGAGCTGTTGAGCTGTAGCGCTGTAGCTAGGCACAGCACAAGGGGAAAAGAACGAACCGAATCGTATTTTAAATAACAAACCAACACGGTATCTAAATTGAATTTGTTGCGTTCTTTGTCGTTGTCAATCGGCAGCGAGCTGCGCTTTTCATTCATTTATCCATCCATTATCTTCTGCTTAATCCACACGGGGTCGCACTCTGGGCGCAAGGGCAGGAACAACCCTAGACAGGGCACATAACCATTGGAGGGCACACACTAAGGGCCACTTAAAAGACAACAATTAACCTAACATGCATGTTTTTGGACTGTGGGAGGAAACCGGAGCGGTCTGAGTCTACTCAGGGTATTCCATTTTCCTCCTTTAGTCCAAACTCATGCGTGTTAGGTTAATTGGTGACTCTAAATTGTTCCCAGTTCCAAGAGTGTGCTTGCCATACAATGGATTGGCAGCTATCTAGGGTTGTTCCTGCCTCGAACCCTGTGCTGTCGGTAAGGCGCGATCAAGTGGATAAGAATGTGGAGTGAGTGGCCTTATAAAAGACTTAATGTTTTGGGTTCAGTTCCTAAAACCGTCACCGACAGTGGTCCTGTCAGGCTGCCTATGCTGTAAGAGTTTAACAGCCCATTAGCGCCACCTTCCAGACCAGAGACCTAGAGATGATGTTGCATTAGCGTTGTTAATTCAAATTGAAATTCAGATCACATTTCACCAACAGCCTCACAACAACCTTCAGTTCATACCATTTCATTGATTGCCCTGCAGGCTCCCTCCACTGGCCAGAACTCCTCTTCATCGAATAGCCATCAGACACAATTAATCACATCTTATGAGTGTTTGTACACGAGATCAAATCCCATTATCAGTCTACGTGAGATACTGAGCTTCTCCTCGGCTCCTGTAGTTACTTTAACTAATTTATTATAACATCGTGTGTGCTGTATTATACCCAGAGGCCAAACATGGTTCATATGCAGGACTGCATCTGATAACATTGTTCAATCGATTGTTTATACATAAAGGTCACATTTAGAGCTTTATCCTCTTGTGTGTCTTAATAAATAATGACCAGTTATGAGTACTTAAGAGCTAAAGAGATGTGTGATGGCTTTGTGCTCCACAGGTACCTCCCTGAGCTCATGGGAGATGGTCTGGCCAGTCAGATCAATAATCCAGAGGTGAACATTGACATCACCAAGCCTGACATGACTATACGGCAACAAATCATGCAGCTGAAGATCATGTCTAATCGTCTGAGAAATGCTCTGGATGGCAGTGATGTGGATTTCCAGGACACAAGTAAGTGGCCGAAAGGATTAACTGGATTAGGGCATAGCAACCGCTCAGTGTGTGTGTGTGTGTGTGTGTGTGTGTGTGTGTGTGTGTGTGTGTGTGTGTTAATGTACTGTGTTGTGAACTACAGAAGAAAGTTTATTGTAGTATATGTAAATTTGTGGACTGTGGGTGATTTCTTTCTAAGCTCAACACACAGAGGGACAGAGAGACTCAAATAGGCTAAACCTGTGTTACCAGCAAAACCATTAAATCCAGGTGCTGAATAACCAAACACTGCATAGTGGCAGCATTACCAAAAAAGCCACTACAGGGGCACAATGTGGGCTTGCGTTCCAAATAAGGATGTGTGATATAGCAAAAGAAAAAGTTGATACTTTCAGAGATCTTATCAACAATAATAATTACACATTACGTCCCTCTAAACCAGGGATGGGCAAACTTTGACTCGTGGGCCACAGGGGGTTCTAAAATTTGACAGAAGGGCCAGACCAGGAGCAGATGGATGGAGTGATTTGGTAATTCACCTCATAAGAGAAAAAAATAACACGGAATATGTTTAAAAAAAGTGCTTTAATTACAATGGAGAATTAACAAAAGCATTACAACAAAATATCTCTTCCAAGTAACAAAGTGTTTATTTATTGAAAAGACTCTTAAAAGATTTTGTTGAGCCTGTAAATTAGTAGCTTCCCGTTTTATCTGTGACTGCTTGCCAGCTTTGTTGGTAATCACTTTTGCGGTAAAGTGATATTATACTATTTAAAAACCACGACAGTCTTTTTGCATGTCAGGAATACAACAGTCAATCAGTGTTCAGCAAAAACTATTGGAGCGTCGGGGAAGAAGAACCAGACCGAGAATGAAATGAAAGCATGAACAGGTTTACTCTTTCCGAGCTCTTTATTGGAAGCAAAGCGCTGACAATAACACCAGCTTTTATAACCACTGCTCATCTTAAACACTGCCACACATACAGTGAACATATTCTCAAAGATGGTAACGCCTCACTGACACAAATCACGCCCACAAACACACCCACAAGTCCTGCATGTCGGAATGGTCAGAAAAATCACTCTCTCACTCGGAAATACGACTCAGTGTCAGTGTATCAGAGTGTCCAAACTGTCGACAAACGGCAGAGTTGCAGAAAAAATAAAACATTATCAAGGTTTAATATTATCATTTATTCTAATTCGGGGGGCCGGATTAAAAAGCTTAACGGGCCGCATATGGCCCCTGGGCCGCAGTTTGCCCACCCCTGCTCTAAACCTTTTTTGTCTTTTGCAGTACAATTGGTGTGAGCATTTATGACATTTATGTCTTGCCATCTGTTGCTTTTCTTGCCGCACGACTCCACTAATGTTTACTGAGTGTGTTTTTGTGCTGGTGCCATGGCACTGCCTAAGCCTGTTGTGGACAGGATAATAAATGTTTCATTCTGGATTGTGGCGAGTTTCATTTCACCATCCAAAGTCATGCCATTAGTTGGACGGGCTACATTTAGTTGGCCCTAGGCATTAACCCTAGACATATTCGCCCCATACTTTTAAATGAACCACAAGTGAAACAACCTGTGGTCCTGAAAGGGTTAAAGTGAAGACTTGCATGGAAAAATGCCTTCCTTAAACTTTTTGTGAACGTTTCATTTAAAAGTATGTCCGTAAGGGGTTTAGGAATGTGTGCACGATGACCTGTGGGGCATTTAACACCCTGTCCAGATCAAACGATACCCCAATGAGGTTCACGCTGTTACTTGAGTTAAATAACTACATTTTCAGACGTGCTTATCCAGAGCGACGTACAACTGATATATTCTTACAATTCAAGCAATTGTGGGTTAAGGGCCTTGCTTAAGGACCCAACTGTGGCAGCTTTGGCAGAGTTAGAATTCGAACCCAGGATCTTCATGTCCAGAGTCCAGTGCCTTAACGGCTAGGCTACCACAGTCTCGCAGTAATGCATGGAACTTGTTAACGTGACGTCCAGATTTCTCAATACATCAAATAATCTGGAAAATACTGTAATTGAGACTTTTTCCACCTTTAACCACATTTATTCAGTCCTATTTATTTGTAATGACTTATAAAAAGAGAGAGAATGAAAACGTACTGATCTGAACTGTACTGAAATTCCTTCTCTAGGTGATGACTTCAGTGGATCAGGCAGCGGCATGTGCAGCGAGCAGCTCTGCGTACGAGGCAGGCCACCGGTGTTCGGACCCAAACTGGATCGGCCCAAACTGGACGCCCACGGGCCAGAGGAACAAGTGAAAGGTGCTGGAAGTCCAGTTCTACCTACGGTCTCCTTAATACTGATGCTGGCGATAAGCCTTGTGCTTAGACGGTAATGGAAACACAGTCCTGCCAAACTGGACCTGGGGATTTGGGGTTATTGGGAAGGATGTGTGGTGAGAAGAGAAGCCCCTAACAAGATTGCCAAATGCCAAGTGATTGTGCGATTGGACCTTTCATCTGCGAGAGACTTGAGGGAAGGAGGGAAACTCTTTGGCAACGTATGTCAGTTTAACAGCTGTTTTTTGTCGCTCTGTACCTTTGAATGTCAAACAAGTAAACCTGGAGAAGGTGTTTTTTTGTTGTTTTTTTTTGTAATGGTGCACATGACTCTAAACTCTCTTAAGCAATCTGTCCAAGCAGTCACAAGTGAACCTGCGCTTCACTGTACTTCCAAATGCTAATTTATATTTACACAACTGTTCTTCTTTTCAGCACTTCGCCAATAAAAATCATGATCTTCATGTTTGGAATGTGTGCATGGGTGTGAATTTAAGGAAAGTGCAAAGTTCAAATGATAAATTAACTACAGGCGATAGAAGCAATTAGGTAAACTAAAAAGTCAGCTATCCATTCTGATCTGTCATTAGACCTTGTTGTATTCTGTAAATCTACTTGGACATGAAAATAAATTTATCAACGTGGATGTGTAACGAAATCTGTTTGTTTAATTGAGCCAGACCTCAGAATTAACACTTTACCAGCCTTAGATGTTTTTAAGGACCTAAACGCGAGGAGAAACATGAAAAAAAAAAAAACGACATTTACAGCATTTAGCAGATGCCCTTATCCAGAGCGACTTACAACTGATACAGTCTTACAATTCAAGCAATGGTGGGTTCAGGGTCTTGATTAAGGACCCAACTGTGGTTCAGGTTCATTCAGGTCCAGAGCCCAGTACCTTAACCGCTAGGCTACCGCAATACACGACCATACAGCTCCAAAAGCAGACATGCATTCAGATATTGAGAAAACGGTACAGTGAAGGCGAGTTTAGGGCGGAGCATGAGACGACACACTAACTTAAATGCTAACCTGTGAGAAGCGGAAATCCAATTCAGCTGCTTAACCCAGGCTCCCTCCAATCTGTAATTTCCCTAAGCAAGTTTATATAATTAACACCGAAACGATAAGTCAATCAAGGAAGCATCTCTGATTAGAAGACCGTGAGATGAACTGTTACAAAATATTGTCATGTCTAAATCATGAAGCACTAATAGAGGAACATATTATGTAAAACTCGCAGTACATACATTCCACCTACCAGCTCACAAACTGTCAAAATCAGACAACTAAATCATTTTCTGAGGGCTGCCAATATCCAACACATTGGAAGCCATTTAAATTTGGCTCCATATCATCTCACAACCTGAATCATCTGAGGAGCTCCACCTACTGTTTAAAGAATTCCTTCCAAGATGACCCTAGCCTCAAGCAGGACACAAAGAGGCGAGTCCATAAAGTTAACATGGACGTGGGAATTCAAACTTAATTGGTTCCAGAAAGCTGGTCTTCCTCCAATTGGTTCAAATTTTCCCATAAGCAGTAACGTCAATACTGGTAATCCGTTCCCGACCCCCAAATGATTGTTTTTACGCCCATTTAACTAAATTTTATTTGTATAGCGCTTTTTACAATAGACATTGTCACAAAGCAGCTTTACATCGATGTATGAACAAGTTTAACAAATTGAGATTTGATTTGTCCCTAATGAGCAAGCCAATGGCGACAGTGGCAAGGAAAAATTCCCTGAGATTAAGAGGAAGAAACCAGACTCAGAAAGGAAACCCATCCTCATTTGGGTAATAAACATAAATAACATTATATAATAAAACATTTAAATGTATTAAGTCTATGAAGAGATGGGAGAGGGAGAATCTTTGGTATGTCTAATCGAATATATACGCCCATATTCAGATAATTTAGGATTAGGAACGTAATACAATAGGAATTAATAGCTAGATGAAATAAGTAAAACATGAAGTTAAACTTTATGGGCATTTTTAGTCCGTCTTATTACTGGGGAAGCAGCACCGAGACTGAGGGGACATTTAAAATCGCACCCACAGACTGAAATAATATACAGCTAGATAAAATAACAATAATATAATATCATATGGCTGTGATCGTGCCCTAGTTCTTTTGGGTTTTATGGCGATTGCTGTTACACAGCTATAATGTAAGATACATAACACATGTTACTAAGGCATTCATTGGTCACCTTATTTTGTTTTGTTCAATAAGAATTAGCAGTTTAAAAACTACAGGGGAGTTTGGAATCAAAAAGCGTTGGAGTTTAGGCTTGAAAATAGCGCTAAAAAAATCGTGGGCTGGGGGTGTTGTGCTCCAGGATCAGGATTAAGAAACACAATTCTAGATCTAGACTTAATAAAAACAACACCTTGCTCATAATAACTGCCAAATAAATCAAAAGAGAAGAGGAGACTAGACTGAGGGAACATTAGTAGAAATAAACGAAACATCTTGGTGCACTAATGTAGTTGTTGTGCAATAAGAGATGATGTCACGGTTGAGTCCTGAGTTCTGCATCATCGCTACCTTTTATTGAAGGAATTTACATTTTATCCTTACCAGCAGATCCACTTTCGTGGTTTATAAGATGTTTCGAGGTTTACTGCAAGGTCTTTGCAGCGCATCTTAAATAAAACTGTAATTTTCTTCCTGGCTTTGAAGATGTGCGATGGCGTGTGGCACTTGCTTGCTAGCGTTGGGGTTATCCAGCTTGGGATGGAGATCCTTGCCTTTCCCGGAGCTTTTGGTCGAACGGGTGTTCTGCTGGTGGCCAGACGGACCGCCCTTACTCCGTTCACTTCCTGTGAAGAGAAAGAAGCGACTTGCTGATTAAAAGCTGTCTGTATTTGTTGCAGATAATCTTTATTAATACAAAGCACCTATTTAGACATGGCCTTTAAAGCTCAATCTCAATGTCTCTTTGATTCCCAGCTGTCTTTATTAGTCAAGCATTCTCACCTGCCTTTATTATTTACCAAGAATATAACTACAGCTAAAGTTTAAGTCTTTTGATGAGAATGTTTCTTTACTCTTCTTCTGTTATTGGGGATTTTCACAAGCATTTCTAACACTCATCCTCAGCAGAGATTACTGAGCACAGCCACTTTCTGTCTGCTCTGAAACAGCAAATTAATTTTTTATAACATTATTACGGTGGCACGGTGGCGCAGTGGCGGGTGCTGCAACCTCACAGCTTCAGAGAGCCTAGCATTAACTACCTGTATGGAGTTACCTGTACCCGTACCTGAGCCAGGAATGGATGTTAAGCAACAAATAAAATGAAGTTAGTACATATTTGAAAACGGGAAAAATCTCAGGTTCATTAAATCTGAAAGTCAGTGTAAGAAACAGTGTGTTTGTTTTTATGCTTTTACCGTACTGTCCCAACTTTTTCTGATTTGAAGTTTGATTTATGACATTTACTTTAATGCGTTCTCGCTTAAAATGTTCCATTCAGAAGTTAGCTTCTGTGGATTTAACTCCTACTATAAACGTATTAATTATGTAACGTGGTTTAATTCTTACTTATAACACCTAGGATCCCTTTTTGGGTCCCAATTGGGTTTTTCTTGCCACTGTCACCCTAGGCTTGCTCAAATTAGGGCTTTGACCCGAAATATTTTTGAGACGATGCTTCATTGTTAAAAGTACTATATACAGTCGAATCCGGTTAATTCGGGATGTGATCGTTTTGGTCCTAATTACCGGCTGGCCCGATTAAACGAACATGCCCTATGTTACAAGACGGGACGTGCTATG
>JAVSBV010175897.1:0-13528 GCA_033117975.1 Parotocinclus spilosoma | reverse complement strand
TTGGTCCGATTAAGCGGAATTTTGGTCCAAATAAGCAAATAACATTACACGTATTTAATAGGATTTGTTTCGGTACTCTACTGGTCTTTATCAACAGAACCCAGTCTCACCAGAGTGCAGGAACTCCCTCCATCATTCAGTTATTAGGAGACGATGCACCGCCAAGAACTTACCAACTTGATTCTCAAATCTATTTTGTTTTAAAATCTATTTTGTTGATTATTTTATTACCAACTTAAATATTATTATTAATTTAAATTATATTATTTACTTTATTTACTTAATTTTACTATTAATTTAATATACTTTAAAGTATTTACATAACTAACATCTAGGTCACCCATGAGATAATGCTCCGTTGTAAAAAGCGCATTCTAAATAGATTTGAATTGAATTGAATCGAATCTATAGACCTCAGATCCACTTTATTGGGAAATACACTCCACTAAATTTGTGGCAGTAAAAAGTTATATGAAAAATTGTATCCTGTACTGATGAGCACATCTACAGGTCATGCCATGCAAAAAACACTCCCTTTCCAAACCTTGAGTAGCTAGGTAGTTTCTGGAGTATTACACATCTACAAATATTTAAAAGCAAGTCCTGCCTGCTGTGTTTGCCTTTCCAGTTTTTGTAAACCGAACCTTACGATCAGAGGTCAGGATAAGAATATGTACCTGCACTGACAATACGGTGTGTTGCCATCTGCTGGAGGAGCAAGGGCAGGTTGGGATCTCTGTGCTGGTACAGCTGCCAGCGAGAGATTCCCAGGTGAAATCGGAGCCAGGGTGGGTGGGTCTCACTGCTGCTGTTCAATTGGATGGGATCATAGCCTTCCTTGCTGTTGCTTAACCTGAAAAGGAGGGCCAGAAGTTGAAAGGGAACAGATTGACATTTGGCAGACAAGGTAACAACCTGGTGATGCATTTGGCCCAAAATGTATGTTTAACATGTCTGAATCTTTAGTCACTTATTTTCTGTAACAGCTATATTGTGGTGATGCTTAGGAAGGATCCAGAGTCTGTCTCATACTTGGCACAAGATGAGAATTAATTCTAGACAGGGTGCCAAAACCATTGTATTAAAAACTTCAGAACACCAAGGACACCACTATTAACGGGGCAAGAAAATAAAGATGCACACATGTCTGGAGTTACTTCACCACTGTTAAACTTGTACAGATGATAAAAACTCACAAACAAATCACCGTCACCTCATGGAAGCAGCTCCTGTGTTTTCAGGCTGACAGCCTTTTCATACTGGGAAGTAGATTGAGTAAAAACATAGTGGTATCATCTCCACATTCTTTGCCCTCTGTTGTTTCCACTTCTCCGCAGAATCGGAGCCATTTTACTTGCTCACGAAATATTCATGTTTGGTAGTAGTACTGTTAATAAAAAAAAGTTGTAACTTTTGTATGAAGTGGTGAAACGCTCCATGCTCCTTTTTTTCCAAAATTTTATATACCCAGAGTCTGCTGTTTTTTTCAGTGACCACCTGTCATCAATTGAAGAAGACAGTTTGTTATTCAGGTGGCAAAAAATGTTGCATCTGCTGTGTATTGATTTGTATATGCCACATTTTCATGCTACTTTTCACATCATGTTATGTGTGTAATATTCTTAAGTTCTGGGATGTCCTGGTCTAAAATGAGGCAATAATAGCAATGGCACAAAGGTAACTGGAATGTGCAGAAATGATTGGTTTAAAATGCTTATTATATGTCATTGCATGCGTGTACCCCACCACTGTGGATAGTTGTGTTCCTCCATCTTCTGGTTTCGAACTCGAAGCAGAAAGTCCTCATCAGGATTGGCAGGAGAGTGCAGGTTATAAAGTGGATTTGAGAACAGGGCCTCCAGCTTGGCGAGGTCCACTGTCTCTACCTGCCTTTGTCTATCAGTTCTAGGTAGGCTGGCAGAGGCAGGACTTGTGCAGTTGGTTGAGGTCAGGCTTGGATACAGTGAATGCTGGAGAGACTCACAGGTTGTGGGGAAGATGGAACGAACAAGTAGAACTGCAAGCAGGTTTAGGGCCAGCATCACACACAACAACAAGACACATCTTCCCTGCAAGCGCCGATACCGACAGACTCTCATGCTGGCAGAGAGACACACATCTCTAATAGGAAAAAACACTAGGTAGATTCGTAGATACTTACACAGGCTTTCATCTTTATGACAGAGGCCATGTAGCAAAAAAAAATATCCAGCATGGTTCTTCTTACCTGTTTCTGTGACTCATCTCTACTCCACAGCCGACTCAGGATCAAGAGGGAGAATTCTGTTATCTTGCACTCATGTTCATTATTCATCTGTTTGCGCTCACTTTTTTTTCCTCTCCTCCTTTCTCTATATCTCAAATAGAAAACAGGAGCACTGCCAGGTTAGGCCGATCTGAACTTCTGTGTGTTTACTCATCCATTTTATCATCATGGTTTGACCTTAAACAGTCTGTGCAGTTAACATCTTTACCAGTACAGAATGCCAACACATAAACCAATCGCAAAGGTATGTAACAGATTATAGGATGCTAGAAGAAGAGATTTGAGAGAGACAAACCATAAAACTGCATGTTATTTTGGCAGTATTCCAGTACTGGAACTAGCATGTTTGGGTAGATCATGTGCTCAGATTTTATTTCTTAGTGTACTGGGACCAAGGAATAGGGCTTATATTGTCCATTGGTCCATGTTGTCTACCCAAAGGGATGCATTCAGTTTCCCAAACAAATCCCAAACAAATCTGATCTGAAATAGACCCAACACCCACTAAATGGAGCACTAAGAAAATCACCATAATCTGATGAATACAATACTGTTTAAAAGTCTTAGGCAACTGATAGATTAGATATAGCTTTGTTTTAGCAATTATATAATACGAATATTTAATTACTAAATAATACAGGAAAATATAGGATATATTTTCCAGCTTCTATAGACTACAGTGGCAAGTAATTAGTGTGGTCAGCTGCATGAGGCAGCTTCATCGGGATACCAAGTTGACCTTTCCATTTTATCAGAAGAAGCTTGATCAGGAATGTTTTTTTTAGAAGGGTATCAGGGTGAAGAAGCAAAGTTATACTAAAGCTCACAAAGATTCAAATGAATATTAGTGGAAAATGATGGAGAATTAAGAATCCAAGTTTGAAAATGCTGGGTCCAGTTGTTGACAATATGCTATTTATGGTCATTATGTTATTGCTAAAACAGCAAATCGAATGGTGCCCCAAGACTTTTAAATAGTATTAAACATGCAGAACACAACCATGTGGGCATTGGGGCACCAGTAACCAAACCCTCATGAAGGGATACCCAGTCTCTGCAGTACCAGTAACCATTGTGGCAAGTAAGTGGATCTCTATGGCTGTAATGTGGGGGCATGCCCTGAACTTTCCAGAGGTGCCATAGAAACCAGAGCAGCTCAGATCAAATGCGGCTTTTACAGCCACAGAGATCTGACTCTGTAGTTGCGATGAACACTGCACCAACTTGACCACTCTGTTAAAGCTCAGAAGTTGTTTTTTGCAACATGTTCATGAACTTCTGGAAGCAAAGTTCTTGCTCAACTACATAACCAATTTATCATTTAAACTCTGTATATTATTATAATCTATACATCAACATAACATCAATCTCTTTTTTTGCTGTCACAGCAGGAATATGGCTCACTACAGATGATAACCGTCTGAGAAACTGCCTTCAAATCAGTTGCAGTCTCACACCTCCTCCATGTAAAGAAAAGCTTCATGATGGTTCCTGCCCTCTCTCTTTTATCATTTCTCATCTTTTTGTGTTTGAACAGAGAGCTGTTTTAGAGCTGGCTTAATGCCAAAAGCCTGCTGTATGCAACAGTATCCAAACAGCACAGGGAATAGAGAGGGAAAACAATATTACTTATAAAAATAAAATCGCTTCCGAGTAAATGCACATGCAATGTACACACAAACATTTAGTCAAAAAATGTTAAGCTGTGTATGTGTGAGTGCAGGTTGTTGGGTCAGAAG
This sequence comes from Parotocinclus spilosoma, assembly GCA_033117975.1. Taxonomy (NCBI): domain Eukaryota; kingdom Metazoa; phylum Chordata; class Actinopteri; order Siluriformes; family Loricariidae; genus Parotocinclus; species Parotocinclus spilosoma. The sequence continues at coordinate 9,523 of JAVSBV010175897.1, read as the reverse complement.
ATTGCTGTGCTCTGTCTGTGATTGCTATGATCCCTTGTGCAAAGATGTCAGAAAAAATCAATATTTCCTACTCCTACACCTCAAAAACCACAGGCTAATGGATTAAAATCCTTTTTGTAATCCCTTTAGTGTTGTCCTCATATCCATCCATGAAAGAGAGAATGAGCGAGTTTGTTTGGGTGCAGTAATTTATAATGAAAATTATAAAGTAACTGTGCCACTTGGCAAATATATACAAAGTATTAGTGTAGAAAATGCATTTTCACTTTTATATTTGATATTAGTCTAGTTTGTGGCTGTTTTGTCTGTGGAAAGCTGATCCAAGTTTGTAAAAAGCTATAGGATTTCTGTTTATTTAGATTTTTGTATGTGGCCTAAAACATCATCCCAAATGAGATCAAAGATATAATTTGCAAATTGGCAAGATAAACTTAGATATGATCAAGAAACTTTTCAGATATTTAAACATGTGGTCCCTTCACAGCATCCCTTCAGCATCCCTTCTCAAGTAATGTACTGATCCCCCTTCCGGAGTATATACACTGCTCACTAAAAAAAGTCTTATTTTTGCAAGAAGTATATTTGCCATTATCTGTAATAAAGACCACTATAAAGCATGGGTGAAATGAGAAAAAAAATAAAACATAAAATATATATATATATATAAATCTTAGTCTACAAATGGATTTATTATAAATATAAATATGGAGGATTTCCTCAGCATAAAAGGATAGAAAAGAAGACAAACTGTGGGGGATAATCAATAGTGAAGAGTGGGTGGGGGGGTGTAAGAGAGAGAGAAAGAGAGAGACTGCTGGCCAGAAATAGTGCTGAATACCCAGATGGTCTGGCAGTACAGAAAGTGAGAGGTGTTGGATGAAGAAAGAGAAAGCGTGAAATGTCGCATCTCTCCTAGGACACATTATCACTACAGTCATTTACATGTACTCACCTAAATGCACACATATAAACATCGTAGTGTGGTCAATTTTTAAAAAGAAAGTGTGGGGGATTGTAAGTGTTAGGAGCACTTTTACACACAACCAGTCTATAATAATAACAAACCAATTATGTGGAGCTCTTAACAGAGCGACAATTTTTTTAGAAAGTAAACAAAACGTGTCATTTGAATTGAGGTTCAGTGTTCAGTATGGTTTATTACTTATAAAGTCTATAAATGTTTGATAAACTGGATCCTAATGCTATGCTGTGTGCAGTAGAAAAAGTGGCAAAGCTTCACCTTAGTATTAGCAGTGAACTTCTCATACATTCTCATACGTTCTCAAACTTCTCACAAACCTCCATTGTCTCCACTCTCATCTCCTCTGTCATGTCTGTAAGCTGAGATCACAAAAAGGAGAAATTGTCAAAAGGAGACCTTCTTAAGTGTCCCAATCCCTCTGTTTTGTATGTACATTAGAGTAATAAGTGATAATAAAACAAAATTTGGTTTTAACAAAGTTTGCTGCCTCAGTTTTTGTTTTTGCCCCCCTTTTGTCAGATGCTTATATGGTATAATAAAGTAAATATTCCATACATATTTGAACTTTTTATTGTCAAATCCATCCAGTTTAAGTAAAGACTTAATATTTACAGTGTTGACTCTTCTTTTTTAAGACTTCTGCAATTTACCTCAGCATGCTGGATATCATAACACATAAGCAAGGTGCAATTATTTTCATATTTATTGCAAATTATTTGATCACTCTTCACAATCTAGAGTTAATATGAATTATCACCATGAAAACTGAGGCAGCAAACGTTGTGATAACCACAATTTGTACTTGTGGTGTTATTACTTTGTCGTATTTTTAATGTCAGACAAATTTGATTCTTGCTGTAAGAATAATGTTTTGATTTTTTTTTCAGTCAGTTTTTTGTCATTCTAATAGAATGGAATCTGTTAGATACAGTACATAGTAACTGACGGTATCTTGCTAGTAAATTTATGTTGCTAGGTAGAGTAACCTAAAAAGACTATGTGACAGGTACATAGGTACATACCTGTCATTTTAGATTGATTATAAGTAGTATTTCATACAAGCTTTCACTTGTAACACGCCGGGAGTTTGTAAAAGCTGAGCTGGTCCAAACTTTGTTAGCTAGGTAACATCAGTTGACTCTGCCTCACTTAGTGTACTGGGAGAATCTTTCATTATGCTTTAACTATCCTTTGTTTCATGGTAATAACAAGAGGGTTCATCTGCTTTTGACAAAGGCCATTTTTACAGCAAGAAAAAGTTTGACTCACATACAGTTTGACTTTGATAATTAGTTTGGGGCATACTTGCTGAGAACAGCTTCAATCAAATGTATCAACTATGCAGTTGTGCATTTAAATGCAGCACCTTCTTTTACCTTCCTTCCTCCTGCTCTCTACAGATGAGTGGAGATAATTTGCTTTTAGTGGAGGAGTTCCTTTGGACCGTCATTATGGGTGATTGTATTGGTCTGATTAGTTTATGTTCATATCCTCATCTATGGTCATGAATTTTGGGTATGGCTCATAAGATAAAGTTTGTGTACAAGCTCCAGAAACAAGGATCCTTCAAAGGGTTGCTGGGTTTGCGTAGGGGTGAAGACTCCAGGGCAGACTGCTATATATACTGATCAGCCATAGCATTTAAACGTCTGACAGGTCAAGTGAATAAGATGAAGACAATATGAGATACAATATCTCTGTACAGTGTTCTGTTGGGAATCTTTGGGTCCTGTCGTTCACATGGATGTTATTTTGACATGCTCCACCTACTTAAATGTGAAGACTCTGTGTATCAGACAAAATAATGCTGATATGCATATTTTATGCATTTAACATCTTAGCCACCCAAGGAGGATAATTGATTTTTGTGGCTTGGTTTTCTTTCTTTTAACGTTTAGGGAGTTTTTCGTTGCCCTAGCCTTAGTTAATTTGAGATTGGCCATAGATATTACAAGATAATCTAAAAGTAAACTTACTTTGATACAAGGCTCCATTGTAAAAATGGATAGCAAATATTTTGACTTGACTTGACCTTAACAGTCCGAGATCGCCTCTTTTTGGCAATGGTATTCGCTAAAGACTTTTCAACAATAGAACTTGCCCTTCTACACTGTAAAAATTGTTGATGGTTGGAGGAGCAAAATAAAGTGTTCCTTTTGTTGACTTAGCCTGCAAATTTCCCAGATCTTTATGCAGTTGATCATCTGTGGGATGTGCTGGACAAACAAGTCTGAGCAATGGAGTCCCCAAGTTACAGGACATAAAAGAGTTTCTGCTAAGGTCTTGGTACCAGACACCACAGGATACCTTAGGTGTTGTGGAGTCCATGGTTTAGAGCCTTTGTAGCACAGGAGAATGGACACTATTTTAGGCAGGTGGTTTAATGTTATAGCTGTTCAGTATATCTTACAGGTGTCTTAAGATTATCAGGTGATACTACAGGAGATGCTGGTGCACTGTAGCCATGGATGGAAAGTAAGACTTAGTACAACCCCTTAGTACAGAAGAGAGTGTTCACATCTTGGAGAGCTGCTACACATAGTGGATTAACATGAGAACACGAGAGATGTAAGTAGAAACAAAGGAGACAATTATAAAACTTCTTAAAGAAGGTAAATCATCACTGACTGTTGCAAAAGATGTTGGTTGTTCCCAGTCAGCTGTGTCTAAAATCTGGACCAAGTACAAATTAAATGGGAAGTTTGCAAAAGGGAATCATAATGATAGACCAAAGATAGAAAACTTAAAGCAATATGTGTTGAAAATAAAAAATGCACAACAAAACAAATAAGAAACAAGTTGGCAGAAACGGAAGTCAATATGATCGAACAGTAAGAAATCCTAAGAGAAATTAGGTTTTTGGACTATTTTCTTATTCCATCAGCTGAAAGGATGTTTGCTGATGATGAGTTAATTTTTCCAGATGATAATGCATCTTACCATAGAGCAAAAGACGTGAAAACTTTCCTTCAAGAAATACATATAATGCCAATGGCATGATCTGCAAATAGTCCAGATCTGAATCCAGATGAAAATCTTTGGTGGAAATTGAAGAAAATGATCAATGACAAGGTTCCAACCTGCAAAGCTGATCTGATAACAGCAATAACAGACAGTTAGAGATGGATTGATAAAGAATACAGTTTGTTAATAGATAACTCCATGTCTCAGATAATTCAAGCTTATTAAAAGTAAAAAAAAAACAGAGGTGATGCAACAAAGTAATGTAGGAATGTAAACCTCTATTTGATCTAAAAACACAATTGTGACTGACTATATTAATTTCTTTTTCTATTGTTTTCTAAATGCCAGATGGTTGGAATTTTGGGAAAACAGTTTTGTGGCATGCCTCTATGGTTAACTTTTTTCTACAAAATTAAACAATTAAAAGATCTTCGTTCAAGAGTGGTGATTCCATCATTTTTGTCAGGGGTTGTAATAATTGTAGAAGTGGTAAATATTATAGTTTTAATATTATTCATTTTATTAGTGTCATTGTTAATATTTATGAGTAGAATAAGAAAGAAGTATTTATCCCCTTGCATTTTTTACACAGGCGACAAAATCCTATACCTCTCATTATTAATGCATACATTTAACATTCACTACTCCAAAATCCTCCTATTTTTATGATAAATCATAAACACTTTCTGAAATTTATTTCAGTTCATGTGGACCTTCTAAAGAAACAGAAAGCAGTAACACCAGGTGGCTTTTCTCTGCTTCTTTCCTGTCTACTGATCTCCGACCTAAATTTGATCCGCTTAAACATCTGGCTGTTGAGGAAGATTCGACTGCTGCCCCAAATAAGCCGCACATGCACAAATTTGACCTGACAGTGTGAGGTCAGGCAAACATTGCTTTTTCAATGCTGTTGTTTTTTACAGTGGCTTTTATTTTTTAAATAAAAAAAACCTTTGTTTAAGAACTGCTATCCCCCATTTTCAGGTCATTTCTTAAGTAGGCCATAGACTGAAACCTTTTATGATTTCTTAACAGTATACATACCAATAAAGATAATGGGCTAACAGCAATCATTAGTTACCTTAGGGTAGGGGTGCCCAAACTTTTGCATATGACTGCCTCAGAATGGACATGTGAAGCTTTCATATAATACGCTGACAGTGATTTGATTTTAGGTTTAGGATTAGTGAGGATATTCCTTTTCTACATAGAAATAGAACAAAGCCTGAAAGATGGTGTCTGTTTGTGTGTATGTGTGTTGTGTTACAATATGGGGACAAGTCAAGTCTACATATCATGAGGACCAAATGTTACCACAAAGATTGTAGGGATGAATTAATTTTTACATGGTGTGAAAGTTTTGGGTTTTGCTGCGAATTAAACATTGTATATAATATATACAAAAATTCAAAAACATGGAGTTTAGTGTTCCCTGTATTAACCAGTGAAGTCAGGCAAAATAACCCCTGGATCACAATTTATTCCATTTAATCTGAAAGTGTGTAACAGTGTTAAGGTCAGTGCTCTGGGCAAACTGTAAAGTTCTCCATTAAATTATTTCTTTAGAAATACTGGAATATATATCTTTAGAATGTTGATGAACTGACTTGTTGAAGGTGGTCACTGATCAAGAGTCAACAGTGTGTTCAATACAAACGATTTTTCTGCTGCTAAGTGTCTTTGGGAATACCTTATAGTGTATACCTCATCCTGTTAGCTGTGATAGTGAAATAACATGGATTAATTACAATGTGTGTATATGTGCTGTTGCCCATACAGTGAAAGAACAGCTGCTAGGAATCTGAAGCTATTGTGTTGTGCTATGTGTGTGTTTCAATAGGTACACAAGGGATAAATAATACATGATGTTTCAGTGCATGATATTATTAGAAAGAGCCACAGTAGAGGAAGAGAGTGAGAGGGAAGGAGATGAAGCGATGGAGGGTCTAAGCAGGGGTCCTGAATGAGGTGATTTACACACATCAATAATTCAGCAGCCCCAGATTGAGAAAATGATGGAGTAAATGATGGAGTAAGACGATGAGAAGGGGGTAGGCCATTACAGTAAATGCAAATGGATGAAACCAGTGTTGCTCCCAAATGTACAGACATTTCCTGTTCAGCTTTTGTTTATTTGCTTGCTTGCTAAACTGCATGATAATGAACTGATGCTATGTTTAACCAACACTGATTTAGGTTTTGTCTCCAGTTATTAGTATTGAGATAGACTTTAGGTCCCATCACACAGAATTTTAAATATGTTACTAAAATATCCACATGGTTATTAATTTCTGTGATATAGATGATTTATCATTAAAACAGATAGAAGCCTGGCTTTGTATGGATTGAAATAGCTAACTAAGGGTGATGCAAAGTTGGCTTTCCCACCAGTAGACTCCATACTGTACAGAACATATGGATTTGTTTAATGTAGGTGAGATTTGGTGGGGTACTTGGTAGATATATTAACATAGAAATAGAAATCAACATGTATGTGTTAAAAGATGTGGCACAAGGGAAGTGTCCTAACTGTACTAAAGTGCTAGTCGGTGTAAAAACAGACAAGTCCAATTTATCCAAATGTACCTTATTCTTTGAAATGGTTCTAATAGTGAATATGTAGATAACAAGAGTCAGTTATGTATTATGGTAATCCATATCTTGATACTGGATTTTAAGAACCCTGCCCACTTTTAATGAGTGTACTCATGGTCAATGCACTTAATAATCTGATAACAGCAGAAAATCAGATATTGCCATTAAAATCCAGTGGCATGAGTATACATGTGAGTAATGGAGAACGTCCAGCTTTACATTTATCAGGTCATACTTGGATATGTATTTTGCATTCAGCCAATAATTTCACAAAAAGATGTGACTTCATTTCCATGATCATGTGTTGCATTTGAGTCTCAATAAAGTGTGCTGCATTTAATTATGGACTTGGCATATTGCACAAGTTACAAAAACAACCAGGTCTATGGAGACCTTACACTCTTGTGTTATGTTTGCAAGCATGCTCAGACTAAGAAAACTGATTGAAATCTGTATAGACTTCAGGGGTATGTTAATAGAGTTTAACTCTCTTTTTTTTATTTCTTAATCTGATTTTTAGATCAGAGTATGCTGTAGCCTGTACATAACCACTTGAATAAAACAGATAACTGCATAAATCTGTATATGATCGGATCATTACATGCATGTAAGCACACTCAAGTGTCAAGTCAATATAGCGGTGCAGGGGACATTCGGGTTGCTCCCCCCGTCTGTCTGCTAATTAAGTCTTTGTCTCACATCTTTGTCTACTGCTAAATTCCAAAAGATACAACAAACAACCATTAACTGATTGCTAATAACTGAATAAAATAAAAGTAGAAGGTGGAGATGGAGGCAAGAACCAGTCAGAACACGATTTTCCAATTGCCATTCATTATACTGGGGTTAAACATAACGGCACATTCATCAGAAACGCGTTGTGTTAACGATTTTGAACCACTGTAGGATGTGTGTATTTAAAGTAGGTTGCGCTAAGATATCTAGTTTAATATCAAAGTCCTTGGTTTCTGATACACTGAACGTTCTGGGAGCAGCTGAAATAGGTTGCGAGATTAAAATACCCTACATTATAGAGGGAATTCAGATAGTGGGGCTTAAGTCCACTTTTGAGCATAATTCCCATCACATCATTCTTTCTCCCGTACCATTTATCAAATTTATCTTACTGCCAAACACATACATATCCTGCATCAACAAATTTACTGCAAGAGGCAACATTGTCCATTATCGGTTTTATGTGTTCATCCATGTATTTCACAAGATCATCATAAATCCATAACAGTGCAAACAGTGTACAAACAAGCGTTACAGTGACATCACAGCAGACTGTCATCGAACAGTAGTGAAAGAGATACATGAACAGGTGCCTCCTCGTTCTCTTTCTCTCTGAACGATAAATGAAATAAATGAGTTTCAGAGATCCCTCCTGTAAAGAGAACAAAGGCTAGCACAAGTCTCAATGTGGTACAAGCTGGTTCATGGGGATTAGTGCTGGTCCAGTTTAGCTGGTGAACCCACATGGTTTTAGTGGCTCATCAGCAAAAGCATATTGGTTATGCTAGTTAACTAGAATGCTTGTTGGAAAGGCATACTAACAATCCCAGATTTCCCTGCTGGTAACCAGCATACCGGTGTACAAAAGATGATACTGGTCACACTGGTGACCGCCTGTGCTGGTCTTTGAAATTTTAGGAAAGGATCAGTCAGGGTCAATGTGATCCAGTTGGAAGGCAGGGCCCTAGGCAAACTTCAGGGCAGAATTTTTGTATTCCCCCAATTTGATGTAAACATCAGCAATTTTTAACAGAAAACAAACAATACACTGTAGATAATTTATATATATAAAATGTAGCAGATAGAAGTGTGGAATTTATTTACTGAATGTAGCAGATGCAAGTGTAACTGGTGGTAAAAGATTTCCAAAAGCTTTAATTAGCCATAATAAAAACGGAGCCTGGTCAGAGAGCTGCCTTCAGACTGGAGCCATTGGTGAACTTGTAAATCCTTCGCTGTGCACATCTGATAAAGTTAGATAATACTAATATCCACATCAATATAGCCTTTGCAAACTGTAGAATGCTAATTCAAAAATAAACAAGTATTCATGTCGTCCACTTCAACGGTATATGTGCAATACTATAACTAAAGATCATATAAACTTAAAATGACTATCAAATAAGGTGAAGAAGTTTAAAATCAGGCATACTGTGTATTATATAAACTAATAATCCAATGATACAAAGTAATTCCATAGAAAAATTATGAACAACCTAAAGGTTTGAGCATACAGTAATATATGTGAAAACATCTAGAAACTCACAACCAGGTGTATAGATGCATATCAAGGCCAACTGTAGTTTTTGGTGGGGGCAGTTGTTGGCTTATCTTCTAGTTCTTTAAAGCGCCTTCCTATAATAGCATTTCTATAGTGCTTAAATAGAATGAGCTTTGTAGCGAGTTAACATCACCAATCTTCAATTGATGACAAATTGAATCATTACCAGTACAAAATGTTAATGTGACGGTGGGAAATGATTCTTATCAAAGAAATATAACTTTTATCTAGTGGTAAAAATAAACTCAACCATAAAAATAATACTTTGTAAAAGTTTGAGAAAATGTGATATAACATAAAATGAAATTGACACCAACAAAAAATCCCAATCAAACATTTCAGCTCAAAACTGAGTGCTTATTTAAGTAAGAGTATAGTACAAAGTAAAGGCATCTACAATCACAGTTACACCGTCAACAACACACGGCCAGCCTGGATGGGACGGACTAAAATATGATACATGTGAAAAACGGAATCTATCTGTTTCCAGTGCTGAGGAAATTACATTAGAAAGGAATAGGAAATTAAGAAGATAAGACACTCCAACTACAGGATATGATACACAGTTGTTTCAAAGCACTTAGCATTGCAGGGTATCTCTCTCTCTCTATCTCTCTCTCTCTCTCTCTCACACACACACACACACACACACACACACACACACACACACACACACACACACACAC